>JBBPCY010000032.1:8729636-8780132 GCA_037974405.1 Brachyalestes nurse | reverse complement strand
CACACACACACACACACACACACACACACACACACACACACACACACACACACACACACACACACACAAACACACACCGATACATACACACACATACTGTGACAACTAAACTGTGTATTACTGAAACACTACTTATTTATCACGTCCATACTATTTCTATTATACTCATATTTAAAAATATGTAAAAATAGTTTTCTGCTACTGTATCAACCACTTTTCGATTAAAGTTCCATTTGAATGCAGTCACCCATTTCCATCTTACGTGTTAAACCTTCCAGTCAGTTTCTCACAGCCTCCTACACACACAGACACCACTCCATGCTCACCAGTTCTCAGTACACTTTCATGTCGTCCCTTAATTATCTGGCACTGTTAAAGAAACAGTGGCACAGGACTGCGAGAATCATCTTCTCAACAATGAATACTACACACAAGCACACAAGCATTACACACTGGTGTTACTATATTTGTGAGGACATTCCTTTGACTTGCGTAATTGTGTATTTCAGTAATACAGTACCTACTCCTAAGCCAAGCCTTAACCCAGATATCCCAAAGCACATTTCCTTCTCAGCAAAATGTCCTCAAATTCTGCTGACATCAGCGTGTGAAGGCCCTTTAAACTCCATAACTCTTCGAATGTCTCTCTCTTTCTCCCTTCTGTGTCTGACTCTGTCCCTCCACTTCTGTATGAATTTTAATGATCTAAAGCCCCAGCTTTCACACTCCACAATGCAGAAAGAACAGAAGGAATCTTCTCAGTAATCATATGACTATACACTCTTTCTGAGCAGCTCTGGCTTTTGTATTAAGACTTTTTTTAGATTTGTATTCTACGCACCAAGACTATTTGAGCCTTTTAATTTCCAGTCAAACGTATATAGATTGTGTTTATTTGCTAATATTTTTGCTTGTAAAATTGTATTATTATTGTTATTATTATTATTGTTTGTTGTTTGTTGATGATGACGACGACTGCGACAACAACAACAACAACAATAATAATAATACTGGACCATTATTGTTATTAGACGAAAAAAATAGAAAGTGGAAAACCATTATTACCAGCTGAGGAATTTATTTGCCTTCTTTCATGTTCCTGGTAGGTTGAGCTTATGGTGCTTTCAATGGACCCTCCATTATTCACACAAAATAACAATACATAACTATGAGGGGCTTCATTATTAAGTCACATAAGGGTGTCAAAATGTCATACTGTTCGGCTCATTTCCACCCCTGACTACAGCTGTACAGCGGTAGGGAGTACTCATTCAATAAGGTGAGAGACAGACCTGATATTAACTCACATATTCTCAAAGTGATGCAACGGGACAGTCGTATCATTGATGCCATGCTCAAGTTCTGTGCTGAGGCAAAGGTCTGCTTGAAGAGGTGGGCTTGGGAATGGTACAGAGTGAAATAAACTGGGCTTTGGAGGTGAAACATGCCGGGAAATGGTACAGATTGCCCAGTGTGACTTCACCCTTAGAAAAACAGGGAGGTTCCTGCAGGCCTTGCTGCTGTTTGTTATACCAAACAAAATGGAACTGAGAGATGCATCCTGTTTTACAGACAACTGTCTGGGACACTGACCGGTTCTGTTGCTGAAGCCAGAGTGGATATCCTGTTCTGTGTGTCCTCACACACACACACACACACACACGCACACACACACCAGTCACCTGTCTACAACAACACACAATTAAATTTTTTTGTCAATCACCGTATCTCCCATCTCGCCTACCTGCCTTCATTTGAGCACCTGCATGTTTGCACAGCACACACACACACACACACACACACTCAAAACAGCTACACAGCTATAAATATGTAACACAAGAATTTACTATCTGAACAAAGAAAGTGCTGATCCTACTTTATGTGTTGAGTGTGCGTTTAGATATGCATGAGTGTGTGTGTGGCTGAAGATGTGGCTTACAATCTCCGCCTACCACCCATGCGCTGACTGCTGTTTCAGCCATGTCAGCACACGCACACAAACACACACACATGCACGCGCACACACACACACACACACCCTTCAAGGTCATAGCGTTTTCTAGTGCCCCAGTCATTCTGCTCCCCCCACCCTTCTTCTCAACACTCTCTGCCTACACTGCAGAGCAGCACACATGCATGCATGCATACATGCCCATGCACACATACACTCAAAATGCCACTGCAGTGCTGTAAGTTACACAATATGATCAATATTCTGTTAGAATATGAGGATAAAACACACTCAGCTAAATCTAGCTATAGCCACTGCCAGAGAACTAAACTCATTAATATTGGTTCCTATTCAAAGCACTGAGCCACAGTTATCTGTAAACTGCATTGCAAAATCAGTTTTTTTTAAAGAGATATTCTTCATGTGTTTGTGTACATACTTAACATTGTTTGTGCGTGTGTGCATCATCATTAATGAGACAAGACTTAAGCCTTCAAATCAGGCCATACAAATCAAAACACTGTCCAGAAATGTGTAAAAACCTCAACAATTCTGCTTTTAGAGCTCCTCTGGCATTCTAGTATTACGTTAGGAGTAAGCTAACGCTATTGGACCTCTGAGGCTTATGAAAGTCATCGCAGGTTTTGTTTGTAGCAGTCATATTAACATAAGCTATGTTAACAGACAAGCTATTAATATAGCATTTCTAGAGTGACTTTCAGTAGAGTCTTCACCCAGAACTGCCAATAATTTGCCTCTATCAGAAATCCACTGGCCAGACAAGTGGTTCCCAACTTTCCCCCTTAAATCTGAGTGATTATTAGTGCTCTTAACCACACATTATAATCAGGGAAATCCTGTTAATTACTTGATTAGTCAGATGAGCATGGAAAACTACAGGGCTGGGAACCACTGTAATATGCTTCCACTCATGTTCACAGTCAGTGACAGATCTTGCATTTCCATAATTTAGAAATCAAAATCTCTGTCACATTCTAATTATGTTGGTGGTTAATCTCAAAAACTAAGTCTTTAATCCAGGGCCTGACGTCCTCACTGATGGGAAAGTTCGCATAGCTATGTCTGTCTAGATGCCAAAGGAAAATAAATCCCGATCTAATCGTTTTTCTTTGAGCGTTTTCCAACCAAAATGTAATAATGAAATAAAAGAAGTACTGCAATAGAACTGCCAATGTACTGTCGAACAAAAACAAACAAAACATTTCCAGAAATCATTAAGCCTTTTCTGCAGGCCTTAAGTGATCCCCTCTGCATTTCTGACATTTTTATGTTTAATACATGATTTTGAAACTACTAGCTTTTACTCTGTCAAAATTTTATGATGAATTCACCAGAAATTATATGTATTTGCATTAACACCCATTTAAAGTTTTTCCTTCTCTTGTAAAGTTACGACACTGTTCTGACAGTGACGTGTTAATGAGTGGATAAGTGTATATTATGCTTGTGTGTTCATTTGACTGGGATAATCTTCTGCTCCTTTAATGAGTTAAGATGATTTATGCTTGGGCTGATGTCAGGATTTCAGCTTTTACATACAGGTTAAACACTAACACACACATGCACACACGTAAACACACACCCTCACCCTCTGCTGCATGCTTTGGTGATAAAATCAGTTCCATCTGGCTTTAGGCTGTGCCACACACACAACATACATACATACACACACGCAATTTCATCAACAAACTACATAACCCCCTCAAACTTACACACATAAAGACACACATACGCGTGCGCACACACACATACACACACAGAGCTCAGTCTGTATGCAGGACAGCACTGGATTAAGAGCTTGTGCTGTAATCAGTTTGTTAAAACCGCAGATACACAATCCGACTACACGCTGACAGGAGAAATGACCCAGCCTACATTAGCCTGGACTCACTGCTCCGCACTCCACACACTGATTGGCAAGGTAAACACACACTGGTGCATGGCCCCATAGGTGTATTTTAATGTAGTAACTAACTTTGCAACTTTGTGTGTGTATTAACAACTACTATTAGTAGCTACATTAATATATATACATACCTACATACATATACATACCTACATACATATGTATACATACATATATATATATATATATATATATACACATACACACATGCACAAAGTTGTCCCACCTGCTGCAAAGTAAACTATTACTTCTAATACTGCAGCTGTTCCAATAGAGACACATGGACAAACACCTCCAGGGTACCAGCAGCTCCACCTGTGCTAACTCCAGTGCTGCACTAAAACAGACTCTCTCTCACACACACACACACACATGCAGATTAATGCAACAGCAGACCCAGTAGCATCACTCCACTGCAGTGGAGCCCAGGGGCGTTCTCCCCGCCCCTCTGCAGCACTCTTACCTTTGTGACAGTCATGCAGAGAGAGGACGAGAGTGACCGGCTTCTATCCCTGAAATGCGCAGAGAGTGTGTATGTGTGTTTGTGAGTGTGTATGTGTGTGTGTGTGTGTGTGCTCCACAGCCTCTTCAGCAGCAGAGTGAGCAGTAGATGCAGGGAGAGGAGGAGGAGAGGGAGAGGGAGAGGGTGCGTGTGGGTGAGAGAGGAAGAGGGAGGGCTTTGCCGGCTGTCTGGCTGGAAAGTGAAGGAGCCTATCAGGACTGAGGCTGCTTCACTGAAACACTGCAGTCAAACACACTCAGCCTGTGGATCTACTACTGAAACCCAGAGAAAGACTCCCTACACTCCTCCTCCTCCTCCCTTACTCTCTCTCTCTCTCTCTTTATTAATCACTCTCTCTCAGGCTCCATTTTGCCCAGTCTCTCTCGCTCTCCCTCTCTCTGTCTCTCTTGTTCTCACACACTCATATCTTTCTCTTTCTCTCATTCTCTCTCTCTCTTCTTCTCTCAATATGTCTCTTATAATTGTCTTTGGCTTTTTGTCCTTTCCTTACTCTCTCTCGCTATCTCATCTGTCTTTCTAGGCTCTTTTCCCCTACTCTCTCTCTCTCTCTCTCTCTCTCTCTCACACACAGGCACACTCATATCTTTCTCTCTCTCCAATTCTCTCATTCTCTCTTTCTGTCTGTCTCACACTCTCATGTCTCTCTCTTTCTCTCTCTCTTACACACACACATTATTCTCTCTCGTTATCTCATCTATCTCTCTAGCATATTTTCCACCTTTCTCTCTCTCTCTGTCTCTTGCTCGCTCTCTCTCTCTCTCTCTTCCACACACTCTCATCAAGCTCCTCGTTCCTCATTTTCTATTTTTCTTTCTGCATTCCTCACTCTCTTCAGGCTCTCTTTTCCTTGCCATCTCTCTCTGTCTCTCTCTCTCTTTCTCACTCTCTGTCTCTCTCACACACACATACACACACACACACACTCTTTCTCTAGTCATTTCACTGCACTGCCGGTCTGATTAGTGTGCACTCTAATGAAGCGTATTAATGTGTTGTATGTTGGTGAGAGGGGAGTCACAGCATAGAGATAAACCTGAGATCACCATCCCTCCCTCTGTCCTCCCTCTGCCTGTACCTTCCCTTTCAAGTTGGCGGCACAACTAAGTGCTTTTGTATGTTCTGTATAATTCAGAGTCTTGGTTTGGGCTGTTACAGCAGAACTTGTGACCCTCAGTATGACAACACAAAATGCCCCCAAAAACAGTTGACATCAAAGACCCCTCAAAAGTGAAAAGAAATAAATCTATGTAGCAAAAGGTAATGAAGTTTTCTTTTATGTCCACGCAGGCCTGCAGCTCCACTGCTTTGAAATAACATGGTGATTATAAATTATTTATATAAATATGAGGAGGAAAGAATACACATAGCAGACAATTGCACCTGGAAAAATAAAATGAGTAAAAAAAAATACTATGAACTATATAGTTTACAAGAAAAAATTAAATAATAGACTATTTCATTTACAAAATTACAGCAAGAAAAAAAATTGCACTTTCTATTTTCTTTTATTGATTTTCTGCTTGATTCTATTGCTGTAAAACACATTGAATGACCTTTTGTGTATGATAATGTGCTATATAAATACATTTTAACTTAAACTTGAAAATGATGAGGGTTTTTTTTGTTTTTGTTTATTAGTTTTGAAAAGACATGGAGAAGGCCCACAACTGCATATGATGCATCAGCTGATTCCAGTTTTGCCTGTAAGGAGAGTGATGGAGGTATCTGTAAGGTTACACCTCCCTCTAGTGATCTTCTTTGGTATTGCACTTACTCATAACAGTATTGATAACAGTAGCTGTTCAGAAGTTTGACTGAAATAAATGAGGTGTGACACCATGGCAGGGGGTGTTGGACTCCAGCACAGTTCAGTCAGTTACAGTTTAATCACCAGGTTCAGTGAATGTGTCTGAAATACACACAACATGTATACGGTACAGTAATCTAGTCATGTTTTATGGTGTTTTAGGGTTGAATCAGCTTTACAGCAAGCTTAGCTTTAGACCCATCATATCTGACCTACAGTTTTAAGGAGGGAGCCAGTAAATATGCACAGGGCATTTTCACCTGGTAGGCACTTACCGGCCTAGTTTCCGTGTTGTTTTAAGTGGTAACCTCATGCACAATAACTTACACTTAGAGTTCTACTCAGTGAAGAACTATGACTAATATGGCCTCAGGAGCTCACTTTTCCACAGAACATCTAAAAGAAATTCATGTTTTATCTGAGGCTTGTAGCAGACATACAATAAAGTAAGTAAAATGGTCCCTAATAGTCACACGTGAACACACAGTGTGAACCATGTAAAACAGTGAAGCATGCTGACTCCAAAGAGCAGTGTGTTTGGGCAGAAACCTTCTTAAGAGCACCTCAGTGGTGCCACTAGCAGTCCCGGGATTCAAACCCATGACCTTCTGATTGCAAGGGCAACTACCTAGCCACCAGCTGCCCCAATAGGGTCCACTAGTGTAAATGCATTTACTTAGCTTTTTTTCTTCAGAAATTATATTTGCTAAACAATTTGAGTGCAAAAAATCAAAATATTTGAACTACTGTGTTTATTTAAATTTCAGAATTTCAGAACAACAAGGCATGTGACTGAAAATGCATGTACAGCATTTGGTATAAAGCCTTTCCCCTGTTCAGTGTTGTAAGTAAGCATTAGTTGAAATCTTCATTATACCTATCATATCTTTGTTTCAAAAAATGTTACAATTTCTGTTTTTTTGTTTTTGATGTGGTCTCAGAATCACACTGTCTTAAGACTTGTTTTACCTTGTATGTAGAGTGATTGGAAAGAGTCTTAGCACAGACCTACTGTCACCACTGTTTCTGGAACTTCCAGAAGACCTTGAGTGACATTTGTTTCTGCAATAATTGGTCCCACCCACTGTTAATCAAAATGTGATTCCACTGTCACTATTATGTTGGTGGTTGACATGTTTGGCTTCAATATACCTGAAAGCATAAGAGTTCAGTAATATACATTCACATAGACACCACAGATGTGAAACAATTGTGTACAGCCAAAACTAAATAGAGGGTGCCATGGGTTCGCCTCTACAGAAGTCATGTCAGTGTCTTTGGAAGAGTCTAAAAACATATTAAGCTTCAGTTGTGGAAGTCCTAAAAAGTTCATATATAGATATACACATACATACTAAGTGCCTTAGCATCAATTCGACATATTTTTCAAAATCTTGATCAAAACATGCAAGAATGAACTTGTATGCCACAGTATCTAGAATTGGTTTGGAACATTTTATGCATTCACATTTAAACATCAGTGGAAAATGAACACGTCCTGCCTGTAATGATACCCGTCCAACAGTAGGGGCCAGTGTCATGCTCTTTGTGTTTTGACATAACTCACAGGAATAAGAGTCCTGTACCTCTATCCTTCAGCATCCCTACCCACTACAGACCCCCAGTTCTCACAGCGCTAAATCCCTTCTCACGGAAAGCGTTTCTCTGGTGGAACTTTAAAATGCCCTGCTCTCCGATTACATGCGAGAGATGCTGTCCCAACCAAACACTGTCTGCACCAAACCGCTTCCTCAAGAGTGGGGGAGAGATCAGGGGTTTCAGGGGTTTGGGCTCAGGAGAGAGGGATGGAGAAGATGAGGAGCATGGATGGGAAAAAGAAGAGAATAGAGGGGGGTCATTATGGAATAGTGAATAAATGGCTTACTCAGCAAACTTTTTGGTAGAGTTTCTTTTTCAGCAGATATTGGTCGAGACAGAAGCTTTTATAGCAGACTAGCATGCGCATGAAAGTAGGTTCTCATGGACTCTTTAGAGTCTAGAGACTAGAGAGAGAGAGAAAGGGAGATGGAGAGAGAGAGAGAGAGAGAGAGAGAGAGAGAGAGAGAGGGAGAGAGAAAGAGAGAGAATGAGGGTACGAAATTATTTTCTGTTCCAGTAATGCTGCAATAATGAGTTACAATCATGATTCCCATCATCCCTCCATCTCCACACATATGCATGCACTGTTCCACTCTCTCACTTTGCTAAGAGTTATTTTTCCCCCATTTTTTCCCAGTGTGTTTCCAGTTTTCTCACCACTGTTCTGTTTGGAAACTGTCCTTTACCGTTTTATTATTTCACCTGCTACCCATAGACATACTGATTTATACTGGTGTGAGTAAGAAAGGGCCATCTCTCTCTCTCTCTCTCTCTCTCTTCCACCCCCTTCCTCTTCTTTCCCTATCCCCCTAGACCAAGCAACATTCCATATGCAGCATTTTCCCCTCAGAAAAAAGTGCCATTTTAACCCCAGCTCAGCCTCACTGGGCTTTTCTGATAGTTACTGCTGAAAACTGATTGAGTTATCAGAACCAGCTGAGTATCACAGTAACTGACAATAGACTTTAAACATCCCACATTCCACATTTTTCTTCTCACAGTTTTTTTATCTTTAGTCCCTGTGGTCCACTTGTGTGGGTTTATCTACCAAAAGCAGTCCTAATTCATTTTACTTGGCCATTTTCTAACCTTTCCTTCTCACATAACAAAAACAGTCTGTTTAATTGTACGTTTCTTTACATGTTATTAATACTGATATATGGGAATGACCCATGTGCTGATTGGTTGTCCTGTATTTTGCCCACAAAAAGCAGCCCAGGTCAAAAACAGTTTAAACTCTGAACACAATGTAAACACATTGTTTTTATACAAAAACAATCAATTCTAAATGGGTGGTTTTGCAGATAAATGTTCATATATGGAGCAACTATGAAGATTCAACAGTCTATATATACACACTACATTTAACTCTGTTTTTTGAAGTGAGGCAAATTCAGTTTTCTATTATATGGACATGTTTAGAATTGATATATTAATTGAATGGACATATATACATAACGGTCTTTCTGCATTGAATAAATGACATTTTATAGGCCCCATGTTAGCAGTTAAGATCTGAATGTCCTTTATAATGTGATAGTTAAAGATAAGTGAGGGTTAGATGCCACTGACCTAACATTTTTGCCTGCTTGCCAAAAATCTAATTAAAAAAAACAAATGGCATGTCCTGCTACATCATTTACAGCATTATTAAACTTACTGTATTATAAAGTGTCCTTGCTTTGATCTAGCAAACCTTATACAATGGCGGCACAATGACTGCGACTAACTGGAATGCTGCTGAAACTCTTTAAAGGAAAAATGACATAGTGGTGTGTATAGTCTATATGTCACATATGAGCCAAATTATCCTGCTGGTTGTGCTGCGGTCCACAGAGGGGAATGGGCTATTATTTTTGTGTTTATCTACTGGAATAGTTGACTGAAGGACATTAAATCATCTCGCTTATTGAGGTCAAGATGTCCCGTTAGGAAAATGACATAACCCTTTGAAATAGTCTGAGGATGCACTAAAATCAGTGTCCATAAGTGTTGGTCGTAAGTGTTCAAGCAGCATGAAACAGCATAAAAAGGTTGTGTCAACTACAGACAGCACTAAAACATGAGAAAAAGTGTTTTATCGTGAATAATATCACAGCCAGGCATGATATCACTGGCAATAACACACAAAGTTCAGTGTTCTGCTTAGTTTAGCCAAGTAAGGAAAAAATGAAGCCACAAACATTATTTATAATATTTGGTATGAATCCCAAAAATCTCTTTCTTCCAAAACACGTCATTCCAACTACTTATGGTGGTCTAATGATGTGGCTATGGTGAAAAAAGCTACAAGCTTATCATATATAAATATCCAATTCTATTATATGTAGAAACTATTTAGAAAATTCAAAATGCAACAATAAGCTTGAATTTAATTTCCGAGTGAGACAGTTGAGGTAGCAGAGTCTTTTCTCACAATGAAAGGTGGGGTGGAAGTGGAAAGAGAAGTTGAAACATGGTATTATTTGGTTAATATTTTTATACCACCCACTGGTGTACAGTAATGTAATAAAAGGTTTGAAGGCATTTCACAGGCAGGCAAAAGTCATTACATTGTAAACAAAGATTATAATAAATTGTGTGTGTTTTCTAAACGTTCAGATCTGTTTTGGTTTCAGACTTGCTGATGTTGCTAAAATGAACTAGTAGTAATAGGCAAGTAGCGTATCATTTGAATAATGTTAATCATTATTCAAATGATATTAAAGTTAATAACTGTGTTATATTAATAATTTTACGTTAAATTAAAATATGAATGTTAATCATTTCCTGTATGGGAAATTAAGGTCAAAATTACGGTAATTTTAAGGTTACGTAGTGTATATATAGTAGACTTATGTTTATACTATTAAATATGATGTGTCCTGGGTACAATTTGCTTTCTCTTGTGCCTGATCACATAGAAAACATTTTATAGGCTGCAAGGTGACCTACCTGGGCTTCTTCTCAAAGACCAGACCAGGAGAGTCCCTGAAATGCTGCATTCTGAAAGCTAGGCTGCAGTCCAGGTGGGCTTCATTTTTAAATGCTACATCACTGAAGGTTGTTCCAATCAGTAAGACCCTTCTAATGCAGTCAAGTACTGTAGCCCACATACTGGTGATTTGTGTGGATACTGCTGGAATATCTGGGTCTTTCTGATTGGAGCAACCCATGTCGTTCTCTTACTGCAAATCATTTGGGCACATATCTGACCCAAAGTAAGTTAAAGGGAAGAACTATTGGATTAAACCAGTTACTGGATAGTAAAGTGCACAGTAGAATATACAGTATGCTATATCTTTACTTATGTATCTGTTTAAGAGGGTGTACAATGTCAATGTATGCATTGAAGTCTCTTTCAGACTCTGACAAGGCAGCCTAATTTTGAATTACGTAATACAAACAAGGAGTCTTTACACTACTACTAAAAATACGCCCTTTCTTGACCACAGCATAGCTTGTGACCACAGCCTAAACCTCTGGTCCTGGAGATCTACCCTCCTGCAAAGTCTAGATTTTGACTCACTGCTGCACCTGCTACAACTGCCCTAATATATATTTCAGGTCTGTGAGAAATACTGATGACCCATCTGTGACCCAGCTACTAACTTTGTTTCTTACAGTAGGCCCACTTCATCCTGACGTGGTTGAAATGGCTTATTGCCCAGATGGTCATTCCTGCTTACTCTTCCCTCTCCCTGCCTCTGAAGAGTTGATGCAATGCCAGCACAGAGGGTGATCTCATGATCATTGCTTTCATGTGGGTTTCTCCAATGTCAAAGTTGACACGGTGAAGAACAATAGAGTGTTGTGTGTGCAAGTGTGTGTGGCCTGGCTGCAGACTCACCTCAGACGCTTGCTGGGGTTCACACTCTAAGTCCGCTGCCCCTGCCTCTGTTGCGGCAGCTTCATGCTGAGCTTACATCGGCCTGCTTTGAGACCCAACTACAAAGCTTTCTTTTAAGCAGCTACAGATTACAATGAAAGAGGTGGATTTCCTTCGGAATCCACCTAAATAGCAGACGGCCAACTTAGCGTCAAAACATGCGTGTGTATGTGAAATCACATGCATCTGTGCGGACTGCTGCATCTTAGCATGGAACATTTAAGCAACACACACCCACCTGGACCCGTGCCATTTCCAGCTTTACAATGCATTGCAAAGTGGAGCTTCATAGTTTCCCGTCCTGAACCATCTGCGTGAGCTGATCTTTAATGTGGCTGCAATGTTTAATTAGGTTTGATTGAGCTGTTAATTGGATGCAGAGCTGAATGAGGCCTCGTGATTGCAGCCAGCTGGCTGCATAAACACACCCCAGCGACAAGTGAAAAACAACAGCAAGTATGGAGAACCAGAAACAAAACACAACAGGAAAGTTTTCAAAGGCAAGTTTACAGCAAGAACAGTGGAAAACAAAGGAATAGCTGAATCTTTAGAGCTGCACAAGATGGACAAAATAGCAGCATTGTTTCACATTGACCAGCGATAATGGACCATCGCTTGGATCACTTTCAGTTACAAATAAATTTTTGGACTGGTTGAAGAATAATGACTCAATATCATGATAATGGTATTAATGTAATTCAATATCATGATAATGGTTAATGAACAATGTATTACAAAGTCTTGACTGGTTTTAGGGATGGGGTAATAAGATACATCAATAAAATTGTTCAAAACAGCCATTAAGAATTACAACACATAAAAGTTAGAATAGAATAATAGAGCCTGCTGGAGCTAGATTAGAGTAGCACAATTTAGAATAGCGTAGAGTAGGGCTGTAACAATACAACAAACCCATGATTCGGTTCGTATCATGATTTTTGACCCACGATTTGGTTCGTATCGCAATTCTTTTGGGGGGGAGGATGCTTAGTGCAAGCGGTACCATTCAAGACACCATTTTGTTTTGAGTCCTTATGTTTACCACAGAATTATGAATTGCTTCAACACCGCTTCTTTTGCATTCAATCTGTACAGAAGACCCCAAGGAATCGCCACAGGCTGCCACAGAACCGACTCTTCAGCTACCGGTTCACCGTTGTCCAAAACTAAAAACACACTCCGCCCAGCTGGCCAAAATCGCAAAAAAACACAACAAAACTCTTACAAACAAACTCCCCAGCAGTTGTATCACAACCAGCCAGCTTATAGACACTTGTGAAGTGTCATAATTTCCTTTTTCTTACATTTGAAGAAATTCAGCTCAGACACACGCACCTCTTATTTGCACTTGAAATTCTTATTTGCTGGACAATTATCCCCATCAAATGTCCTCAAATATCCTGAAATATTTGGTCTTCTTTTTCCTTAGTTTGAGCCGAAAAAATCACCCCAGACACTCAAACTCACGTGAGGCGCTGCGAGCGTTCGGCTGACCTGAGAGCAGTCTCAGTTCAGGCCAAGGGGGGAAGAATCGTTTGAATCGTAACAACCTCGACTATTGGTTATTGCCTGAAAATGACGTGAAAATACACCAATCACGGTGTAAAAAAGGTTTAATTAGGAGGTGTACCGCCCACAGGCTGGCCCCCTAGTGGTGAAAGATGGGAAGGATAACTCTGGGAGTTGGAAGGGGTGTGTCGCGATTCTGCCTTTTCACACCGCGACACGGGTTCGTGGGAGTGTCGCGATTTCAGTTTAATATCGCATATCATTACAGCCCTAATATCCTTAGAACACAGGAACTGTTAGTTATATCATGATTAGGGATGTGACTTTTTGGCAAAAATACTATTCGAAAATCGATGAGAACTATTCAAATATTATTCGAAAATCGACCCCCTCCCCCGCACGCACGCACAAACACACGATGACGAGAGTGTGTGAAACAGGTAACGTTATTTTTCCACAAACTGTTTAATCACACGACACCATCGTTTAACGTAAATATGATGTACATCGGTGCCAATAAATGAGCAATTTTAGCCTTCTGAACTGAGCCCTTTTTACTTTTTGTTTGTTTTTTTAAATTTGTGCATGGCTTTCTTTCCGAACCTTCCAAATCACAGTCCAGTAAACAAACATCTTCACTGAGGAACTCACCTATGAGCTAACCACGGCCGAGCTGGTAAAGAAAGTCCAGGGCCATTATAGCTCACAATCGATAGCCTCCCCATAGTCAGTTAGATGTTAGCCCGGTAGATCTGCTCTGCACATAAAGTTTTCTTCTTCTGTTATTTTGGGAGTTTGACTGTTAGGGACACCTTCAGGCTGAATGAATGCATTACATGAAATATTGGTTATATTTCTGTTCCGTGTTTTTAAGTGAGATATGGCTAAAACGGTATTCGAAATAACTACTCGATATTCGAACGTATATCGAATATTCGAAAATCATGTCTCATCCCTAATCATGATATAAATTTTCCCCATAGTATATACTAGTATATATGTGCGCACATGTGTACGCTTCTAATCTTTCTAATACACCTGTGGTTTAATGTCTATTTTGTGTATTTGCAGCAGTCTCTGGCTGAGCATGCAGCCGCTGTGTCTCCTTCATAAATATTGATGCTCACCTTTTTAATAGCTTCAAATGAGCAGCAGCTCTTTTGATGCAGGCTTTCCTCGGCTCATCTTCTGTCCCCCTTCACCCCTCCCTGCGCCTCCAGCAGGAGACGAACTGCAGGTTAATAGCAGTTACACTTCTGAAGCTCAACATCATCTTTCTCTTTTTTCTTTTTTAAAAAGAGAGAGAAAGCCCTAACAAACAAAGTTGTCAGGATTGGCCTAGATTTGACTTTCTTAAGGAAAAAAACAAGTTTAAGATACAGTTAGTTAGGGAGAATATCAGCTTCTACATGGTCGGTGTAAAAATAAGTATCCTTGATGGAAGACATTTTCAGTCCTTCTTTAGTTGGTATGTTTTAGCTTTACTAACCTCTTTTTACTAATTTACACACTACCCACAGTTTCCTCTGAACATCCAAACAAGTAGTACCATACATTGAGTTAACAGTTCAATAGAAACGGCTACCTTGTACAACCCCTGACAAAAATAATGGAATCATAACACTTTGAGGATTTCTTTTTTTTTTTTTACTTTGTACAAACAGCCAAATCGCAAACATCACTCAGAACATTTTTGTTAAAAAAACAAAAACAAAAACTGAACAGTCTGGCTTTGTGAAACATCCAACATTAACCTCAAGCAAATTTAATTGAATTGTTTCAATTAATAGATTAACAAATATACAAAACAAAGAATCACCTTGTAATTTGTATTTATAAAACAAATCCTGGTGCAAATGTAAATATGCTAATTAGTCTGCAGAGAGGGTGCTTGCAGACTTTAGCCAGTTGTTGAACTTGGCTAATTGATAGGAAACAGCCCTAATAAGAGATCTGTCAATTGAAACAATGGAAAGGCTGAGGGAAAAACTCCTTCCAGAAGACGGTCCTTTTGGCAAAAGATGTTGTTCCCAGTCAGCTGTGTCTAAAAGTGCAAGTACAAACAAAATAGGAAGGTTATACAAAAAGAACATACGTGTAGACGGCAAAGCATCATGATAGAAAACTCAAAGCCCAACAAAAGAAATGGATGGAAACAGGGTTCAGAATTTATGACAGAACTGAAAGAAAATAGGATTTACACACAGTAAAGCAAAATGACAAACAACACTAACACCTTAAGAGAAGAAAAGAAGATTACAGTGGTCTGAAGAAAACAAAATTAAATGGACCATGATAAGGCTCCATCCTGCAAGTTGATCTGTCGAATGCTATTTGAGAAAGTTCAAAGCCCATATCTCAAATAATTCAGACTGTCATAAAAGCTTGAGGGAGAGCAACAAAGTACCAGTGATGATTGAGTGAAATGTTTTGCTAGGGGTTCTCTCTCAGAAACACTGTCCCATATTTCACTTTGTCTACTGCATGCCCTTCTACCCCATGGATCAACAGACAAGGACCACCATCAGCTGTCAGTTAGATATGTCTAATGTGGCCACAGTTCTTAAAACCTTCACCTGATACACACTAACACTACTACTGCCGCTACCATGTTGATGTTAAGAATGGTCTACTACCCAAACGATATCTTGTCATCATTGTCATTGTCCTTTTTCAATAAAGGATGGTGGCTGCAGATGGACCAAGGTCATTAACTATAATACTACAAAGTGCACATAAATATCTGATAAGACTTTATATTTTAAATTCTAAATAATTAAATATTGATCCTGGAGGAAATTACTTTAAGTGGGCTGCCGACGGTGGCACCTGGGGAGCAGTGTGTGGGAACAATACCTTACTCAAGCACACCTCAGTAGCACCATTGGCAGTCCAGGGATTCGAACCTATAACCTTCCGATTACAGGGGTGTCTCCCTAACCATAAAACCACCACCTGCCCTAAATACCCAGTGAATATTTAAATAAAAATAAAAAGCCAGCACTGAATAAACTGACTGCTGAGTGTAGTATTGTTATAAATACTTTGAACACCACTTGGAAACTATCAGAACAGACTGATCTTGGTCAAGCAGCTTTCTTTTTCTTTGCTCAAGTCCCACCAGACCCAATCCCCCTAATTGTCTTATCAGTAGCTTAAGATGCAGTGATTCCCAGACGCAGGGCTGCATTTAGGACACAGGTTTAGAACGTTCCACAGCTTACAGCACTAAGCAGAGAAGCCTCAGATAAATGTCTTTATGTAATACCTCACCCTAACCTCTGGACTTTACAGACGGTTACAAGATTACAGACCATTTACCATGTTAACCTTCATATAACTCCTCACACCAATGGAAGAAGTGACGTGTTACATCCCACACACACACACACACACAGACACGCACCCATACACATGTTCCCCTCACACAGCTAATTATGTAGAACGGTAATTAATGAAGAGAATCCCTGTGGGTGAAAATGTTAATTAATTTGACTAGATGTGACATGTCTGCTGTCTCTGAGAGACATTGCGCGAAAATCTTTTTTTCGTCCCAGAATTTGGTCTGTAGATGTTTTTTTTTTCTCCAAATTTTATCAAGCACTACATAATATAATGTGTCGTTTATTTGGTAACACATTATTCTGGGTGAACATTGTAATATTCTTGTGGTGCCCATGTTAACAGCCAAATCAACTGGCTGCTAATGAATTACTTTCCGAAGCACCTTTATTTGTATACTATATGACTGAATCTTGAGCACAGACTGTACATAATCATATTGGGTTCAGTACAGTTTGGCATGTTCTTTTTTTATTGTTGTTATCAATACTTCTGTAAATACCTCTGTAAGTCACCAATTGAATCTCACCAGTACCTTAGTAAAACATGACTTAGCTTTAAGTAAAATCAAACCGATCTCTGTTGTAAGGTAAAGATATGTAGTTGACATGTAAACGTATGTGTATGTTCTGTATTTCATCATAGGGCCCCTGAACTATGCTTATAAACATAGTTAATAATCAGTACTTAGATTGCTTAGATTGCCTTTGCAAACCACATGTCGAATGTCTCAATGTAAATGACATTGCATAAGATCGTCCAATTTAAAGCACAAGTGATCTGAAAAATACGTAATTAACCTTTGTTATTGCTCAGGAAAGTAACTACCGTATTGGCCCGAATATAAGACCCAGTTTTTGTTCTAAAAATACTTCTTAAAAATGGGGGGTTGTCTTATATTCGCGGACTAGATGATATGGTCTTCAAAAAACTTTTTCCCAAAAATGAACCTGGAAAAGGCGGACGTCGTCTTATATTCAGGTCGTCTTATATTCGGGCACTTCATATGTTGCTTGATAAGGATTAATAAAGGCATTAAAATTTACAAATTTAAATAGAGTTACTTAACCTCTTAAATCTGAACCATAATCGTTACTGAACAGAGAATCTTTCTTATATAAGAAGTTTCATTCTGACTACTGAATGAATGCTCTGGTTTTTAGAGTGATTAACTCTTCTGTCTTTGCTAAAAACATAAATATTTTCTTGCATTTATGTGCTGCAACATGGCCTTCTGTCCTGTGTTTGCTTTAGACTAATTAGAACCACATTAGGATGTGTAGCCTGGCACATTAGCCAGTAACGCTGCCTCATCTGTGCAGCGTGCCCCACTTTGTCCACCCGAGCACGGCCTGATGTGACTATGTGTGCCAATTACCAAGAGACGGTGGAGGGGGGATCTCTCCCATGGCGACATCTTCAGTGTTGTTCACGGTACTTTTGTTCCTTGTTTGCGCTGTGTTGTGTGAGAATATGCAGCTGCACCCACACACCCTTTGCCTCTGCATCACTCATACTTGACAGCAGTTTTTGCAATTAAGGGAAGCAGCTAAGCAACACAAGTCTTTTTGCGGTCAAGTGTTACGAGTTTACATTCTACAATATGTTTACCAGTTAGGTGAGAGAGTGTATTTGTCCATTTTATGGTTCTCTGACTAAAAAAAGGTTTTATGGACATCCTCAAATCACTTTCCCTGCAGTCGTTTAGTCAAGACATGTTTGTTAGACCTTTGGTAGACCAAGCAAATAAATTTGTGTTTTATGACACTGTATGACTGCTGATGTATGACTGTTATCTACACAGATGGGCAGAAGGAAATCAGGCTTTAAGATCACTTCTGCTAATGTTTTTGGTGTTTTTGGCATTTTTGTCCATTTTATTGACACAGTAAATAGCATGCCAGTTAGTCTACTTAAAGATTACTTAACAGCTCAACATTAATTGGAAAAAAATATTTAATGATTTTTATGCACAGATTCCATGATGCTAATAATCCATGCTTCCTATATTTGTTAGCAATATTTGTTTGCATTGGTTGCAGTACAAAATAAAAGAAGCAAGCTTTGGGCACCAAACAGGGCAGATCTTGGTCAATTCAGTACTTTTGGTGTAAGGAGACAATTTTGGATATTTGATATTTGGATGAAAATAATCACTGCAGTCTGAAAAATAATACGGATGGTTAGTGTTAAAAGGTTAAAACACTGCACATTTTTGGTTACTTTGATGGTTTGAAGTCTCATAACTGCAGATCATGTTCTGCCCTATGTTGAATTGTATGCGGAACATTTTCCCTTTGAAATGAGCAGTGCAGAACTATAGACTTTTCTTTTGTGCGCAATAGTGAAAACACAGTAGTGACTTTTTTTTTATTCTTTTGCAAACCGATGAGATACTATATAGGTTTAAAATGCATGTTTACAGCACAATAGGTAGGTATCACATGTATACAAATTTTCCCTTTCTTTGCTTCTACCGTCCTGAAAGTGAGTGGAGCTGATTTATTGCTGCATTCTGAACAAACACTCATGTTACACAAGCGAACAGGACATCAAAAACTGTGACGCAGAAAAAAAGTGATTGTTTCCTCGTGCCGTCCTGCTCCTCCCCTACTGGCTGTGTCTTTCATGTCTCATAACATCAAAGCTGCATCTCTTCCCCCTCACCTAAATAAGACACAACAGGGCCCGTGTCTGGTCTCTTAAACACTCAGTCAGGGCAATGTCTGCTTGCATTACATTTACCCAAGCCCTCTTTCGTGCTCCTGCAGCCGTGTGTAGACTCTAGCGAAAATGCAAAAATAACATGGGTGACTCACCTAACACTGATTTGATTACGATTATTTGGGAAATAATTCAGTGCATTACAACAGCCTGGGTTTAATACAATTCAGTTTTTTTTATATGACTCTCAGACTAAAGATTTTCATTGGAAAATACAGTCAGTCTTCTAAACTGGCCATCTAGCTGCTGTAGACATTTTGAAGAAATGAAGAATTTCACAGGTTATGATTTGGGGGGTTTATTTGATTTTGTTTATTTTAGGAAAACACTCACAAATTGTATATCCTGACCGCCAAATCAAAAATTGATAATATACGAAAAGTTATAGTTCATTTATTCTACGTCAAAGAATAATAATACTTAAGCAAAAAAAATACACAAACATTACCGAAGAGCATATTTACTCAGTAGTGCAATATAGATAACAAAACACCACACCATGCTAACTATGTTTAAAAAAAGGACGTGTTATTTTTGTTAAAATTGTGTTTTGATAAAACAAAGCATTGCCTCCTGCCTGCATTCAGATTATTTTCAGTCACTTTTAGCAGTAAAACTTTAGTGACTATTTTAGTTCTCCTGTGCCTCAATTTCCCACCTATGTGCTGTTTGTCCAATCATAGCTGTTTCCACATGTGACAAACATGTGAGTGGTGGCTCCCTTTTACGGAAATATGCTGCTGTGTTAGATACCCAGAATGCTTTTAGTGAAATCTTAGAGAAACCTATGCCCAAAACCCACCTTTTCTGAAACCTTGCTTTTGCTGTGTTTGGGAGTGAACATGTAATCCGCAAAGGCCAGGCTTACGAAGCATTTCTGTTTTGCATACAATATATGACCTGCCCTTAAAATCACACACATTTAAACTGTTCATAATGCAAAATATGCATTTGCAGAAATGCTCAATAAACCAGGCCCTTCTGTTCTGTACTCTTTCTGTAACTCTTTTCACTTCAATCAACAGTCACTCATCTGAAGTGGAGGATGGTAGTTTTGCAGAAGAGGACGGGTAAGCATCGCTCTGGGTGACTCTGTGCTTCTGCTTCTGTCATGTGCTCTTGCCGTGGTGCTCTGTGGAGAATGTGTTTGTGATGTAACTGTGTTCTTCAGTGGGATTTGGTGGCATGGTATAACAAAGCGCTGTTTCAAAACCTGATCTGAAAATCTTTATGGCTGCTTCATTGACCTAAATGCTGGTGATAAAAGGCCTGTATTGATTTTGTTCATTATATTAAGATGATCATTTGTCATGCTTACTCCAAGTTTGAATTCAAACACAATTAATACATACAAATGTATCTGTACTTGAGAGTTCAAATGAGAGTTCAACTCCTTCCCTGTGATTCTCACTTTTAAGAACAGGTTTTCCCTTATTTTCTTTTCAAAAATGCCTCTAGGTGCTAAATGATGACATGAACTATTAAAAAAATTCTCTTTAGCTTTATCTAGGCATTTAATCTGATGTACTCAAGCTGTTTTAGAACAAGAAAAGAAACAAATGTTTTACTTGTTTGCAAAACTGTATTTTTTTTTTTTTACAGTTTTTGTAATAACTATATAAGCTGGAATGATAATGTCAATTTAGACAAATGATGATCCAAATTCAGTTATGAAGTCCCACATGTGTCTAAAAGTGCAGGATGAGTAATGTGTCATTGGCCCTAATGGGCTTAGGTAATTACATTACTGATACATATTCCAAAATTTATATCCAAGCCATTTTTTACATTTTGAGCCCTAATGTGTGCAGAAAATAGGTTATCATATTAGTAGGGTACATCACCCAACTCATTATGCTGAAATGGGTCTGGTCGGTCAAAATCAAGAAAGGCAAAATCATCAAAGCCTTTTTTCTGGAGAGTAGATCTGATGTGTAGTTTGTTGTGTTTGGTGAAGCAATAAAAGCTGTGAAGTTGGCTTAGGCTATTGTTCACATCCAGTTTGAATCTTTAAAGGAGTTAAGTGGCCACTTTAGGTCCGTTGCTAAGTGGATTAATACTCTGGTCTCGTTTCTTTGTCTCTGTGCACCAAAATACCAAGTCTCGAATGCGAGACTTGCAGACCGAGTGACTTTCAAATGCTGTCAAATACGTGTTCAGTAACTTTAGTGAGAGAACATAATTGCACCACATTTGATTACATTTAAATGTTTTCAATTGCATTGCCTCCATGTCTTGAGGATTTGCTTTACCTTTTTCTATTTTTATCAGTTTTAAAGGTAAACTACATTCACTTTCTCCTGGGAAAGTGAATGTAGTTTACCTTTTAAAACTGCTTTAATGTACACCTTAAGAACATTTTACTCATGAGGGTACATGTATATTGTTTGTACTTTGCTGAACACTATGGTGACATTATTGACTCATTCGTCCATCTTACTGTTTTTATTTCTTCACATTAATATAATTATAAATAGATCACCAGACTATTTCTATATGTGAAGAAATGCTAATCCATAAAAGAGCATGGATCTGGCTGCGTTAACATTAACAGACATTAGTAAGGGACAAAATGTAGCCTCATTCAAAGCAATAGAAGCTGACGAGCAGGCTGTGTGTTAAGAGCTTGGAAGAATTCCCTCTGCTCTCAGCTGTACTGAAGTCCCAGGGCAGAATTCACACTTCATGTCAGTGCTAATGTGTAGCAGAGAAGCACAATGAAGCAGTATGAGTGTGTGTGTGTCTCAGGAGGAACAGAGAAGTGTCAGTCTTCTCCCTAGACTCCTCTTCTCACCCTGTATCTCCTGCTCTCATTCACCCACTAGAACAAGGCTACACCTCATCTGCTCAGAGACCACTCCATTGGGAATGGAACAGGATAGAATCTTCTGCACTGCCTGCAGATTTAGTGGTCAGAATAATAATGTATGTGTGTTTGTGTGCTACTGAGGTAGTTTGTGTTAAGCTCATAACTGGTTGAGCAGACTTGAGGCCATCAAGGTCTGCTAACTGCATCGGGGACGAGGTCTGTTTCCGTGGAAACGACTGCCCTTCTTGGCTGCAGATGGTCAATAGTGTAATCATGGGCTGGTCAGTGCAGCTTTCTTTGTCACAGATTCAATAACAATAACACCGTTCTCTCTAGACCAGAACACGAGGCTCTGTCCGTCTGCGTGTGAACAGAATTCTGTCACATTTTACACTTCACTACAGTCTCATCAGTACCCAGCAGCTGTTCTGCTCCAGGCCTGTGCCTGGTGGCTGTTAACAGTGTTACCATGGTAGCAGCCCCCAGTGACGCAAGAAATTAATTTACCATCGGTGCCAATATAGTACTCAAATGAACTAAACCGTGTTTAATATGTTCTTTCATTTGGCAGCGCTTTAACCCACACATTAGCACTGCGTTTACTTCTAGGTCTACTTCGGCACAAAATTACAGAACAGGAACATACTTAAACTTTTTGTGGCACTATAATAAGGCAAAAAATATGCTTTTCCATTGGAACTGTTTGCTGTAGTTCTTTTCCCCCAATAAGGGAAGCAGTACTGGCCTATCTCAATATTCCCCTTAGCAGTACTGGCCTATCGCAATATTCTGCTGTGACAACAGTTTTTAGGCCCCCAAATTTGCTCTCAATTTAGTCATTTCCAGTTCCTCTCACTACCTGTGAATCACGCTGGGAGTTTGAAGGTGAGCATCTGCTGCCTCCAGGTCATGTGAGGCCAGTCACTGACTTTCTTCAATGCAACATCACTGGACAGCTTTATGAACTTGGAGGAGAACAGTAATTACCAGTTCTGTTACATCAGTTAATAGGCGTCCATGCAGGCTAGCATCATGGTGGGGGAAGTAGAAAGGACCTCCCCCCCCAGAGAGACCAATGGCAAAATCTCCAGTGTTGAAGGCTCAGATTTTGCTGTGTAGGTGTGGAAGACTGAGACTGATTGACTGGCTGATTCCATTACGTTATACTTGGGAATGTCAGTGAGTGAATGCGTTGCTCTGGCTGTGTGTGTGTGGTCAGGCAGGAATGGTTGTGCTGTGTTGGTGAAGCATGCGTTTTCTTGCAGTTTCTTGGCCTCTGTTACTGCCCGCTGCATGCTGCATACAGAACATTCAGGTCCTCTAATTACAGTCTGTTGTGATGCTAGCAAGTTCTGGGCTTATGCCCCTCGAGGTGTGTGTGTGTGTGTGTGTGTCTGTGTGTCTGTGTGTGTTTGAGCAGGGGGGTATAGAATTGTATTGTAAGGTGTGAGTGAGAGGAATATTTCTGTTCATATCTGGCTCAAGAGAAAAGGCGAGACAGGAAATTGGACTCTGCTGGCGCTCGGTTACAATGTGTTCTTTTGAGTGTGATATATTTGATTTGCCACCCTGTCTCTCCTGCCGTCCAACTGCTCCTACTTTCATGTGTTGTTTAGCAATATTCTGACACATCACTATTCTGTCAGACCACTTGCCTACATGTAACGCTACATATATTTCTGCTACAGATCCATCAGTACCACTCAAACGTATAATTATTCAGGATTTAATAACAGTATCATTGTGTATTCATCTGTATTCTCTATATGCTCTTATTAAGGTTCAGTAAAGTGCATATAAAGCAAAAGTAGCCGGTGGCTCCTGTAACTCCTGCTGAACACTATTGATCATGTTTTAAGGCCTTACATGCTGGCTATAGGAGTGAGATGGACAGTGTTATGTATACAGTGTGGGTGACCCTTTAAAAGAAGCTTGTTCAGTATCAGGCTATAGATAACTCCACTATCAGCATGATTAACAGCACACCATACATCACCGACGCAAAGATCAATACTGCTTCTAAAATGCTGCACCCTGCGAAGTGTAAATTCACTTTTCTTGTGCGTTGCAGGTGAAAATAGCAGTGTTAGCACACTTGGTATTGGTAACTAATCTGATACAAACATACAGGTCCTGAAACATGTGGTAATTTAAGCAGTTGTTGTCTCTTTCTAATGTATTCTTTCTGGAGGGCTCTCTGTTGATGACAGGGCTGCCTGAGGATAATAATTATCAGGAGGAGAGTGATTGAGGAAAGCAGTGTCATTATGCAGTTCAGTTTCATTAACGAAAGCTGACTTGTGTAACTGATAATCCTCATACTGTCGGTTTCTCTCCAGCTGGTTCTGAAAGTGCATGACCTCTGTATGCAAGGGATACTCAGCTGAGGATTTGTCTTGTGGGAATTGTTACTGTTTCCATATTCATTCATATTTAGTATTTTCTGTTGGTATCTAATATGTGGGTATTTTCCCCCATTCCTCTCTCCCTCTTTCTCTCACTCTTTCCCTGCAGCCACAGCTCTCACTCGATGGAAGAGGCCGGATTTAATGACCCTAGCTTGTTGGAAAACCTCCAAAGTAATCATGTAAGTACTGTAAGGGCCTCACGGCTGCTTAGTCGTGCTCAATGAGCCAGAGGTTTGGCCAAACCCTAGCACTAATACCTCCTCATATCTGCTGCTGTTCACTGTTCACTACTGACAACACCGCTTCCCTCTTCTGTGCTCTCTCTCTCTCTCTCTCTCTCTCTCTCTCTCTCTCTCTCTCTCTCTCTCTCTCTCTCTCTCTCTCTCTCTCTCTCTATATATATATATATATATCTATCTATCTCTTGGAGAGCTATGAGAAAGGAGACTCAAGAGCTCAATTTTGAGTGTCATAGCAAAGGATGTGAATACTTCTGTACCTATTGTGTTTAAATGTTTACATTTTTTATACATTTAACTTTGCCATTATGGACAATTTTGTGTAGAATATGTAAAAGAAAACTATTTGTAGTATTTACTAGTTTGTATTGTAACAAATTGTGGAAGAAGTGAAAGGGTATGAATACTTTCTGGTGACACTACACATAGTTACACAAATACAACATATAGTGAAATGTGCCCCTGAGTCGACCCCTAATACTGTGCAATAAAGTATCAAATGAATTAAATGAAAGAGAACATTGAGAAAAGCTAAACCATGGTAAGAAAATATACAGAAACAAATATATACATTACAAATCAAAGCAATATATGTATAGTCTGCAGAAGTGTAACAGAAAAGAATGCCTCTGAAAGAAGGAAAACCAAAATTTTAAAACGTGATTGCTGAGCTCACATTTATCTTTTTGTTTGGTATAACATCTGACAGTATGTCAAGCATGGATAAATGAACCAGACTCCTACCTTTACTGCCCCAAACAGAGGTGTCTGGTGTTTTTTCACAGTGTTGACTTCTTTACCATGATAACCTCACTAGGAATTAGCACTGCTTAGCTAAACTCTCACAGTCTGCAAGCAGTCTAGTACAGTACTGTATTTACATGTTGGTGTCCAAAAATAATCTGTGCATCACTGCAGTATTGGTATAGAACAACCACTGTAAACAAACAATGGCAGCCATGTAAGTGCTGCCATGATGATAGCAGCCGACAAATGGATAGCTTTGGCAACAGGTATTATTTTAAGGTAAAAATAGCCATGGGGCGCATAGAGCTCACTTTTATAAGGCACATCTTTTATAAGGATGCAAGATCAATTGTATCATTTTCAGTGGAATCACTGCCACTTTTTAGAAGTCTGCTTCCAAGTGAGAAGGCCTAGCCCCCTTCCTTGCTTAATAAGGAAATCATTTTTTACTAAGACAAATGATAAGTGAAACCAGTTTTCAAACAGGTATTTTGTGTTAATTCTACCCTAAATGGTCACTGCTGTTATTCATTAATGTAATTAAAATAAGTTTGCACTGAGGGTGAGTGCGCATTCATCCTGTGTATTCACATTCAACACCCTCCCCCGCGACTTCAGATGTGGCAAGTGTCAATCATTCTTGACATGGGTTACCATAGGAACGCTTAATGTGTCATTTTCTATTTGCTGTCACTGTGAATCACAGCATTCTGAAATTCAGGCTCTGGTGCCTCAGTGAAGTCCTCAGACTAGTCCTGCTGTGGTTTGTGTTCAGTCAAGAGCCTGTGGCATTTCTCACCTGGTCACTTCACCCCCCCACCCAGATCTTCCCCCCATACCTATTCTCTGGGCCTGCTTTGTTCTTTTGCATTATGCTTTACAGAGCTTACACTAGAAGCTAAAAGAGCTTGTAATCATGTTCTGAAAGGCTCACAATAAGTCTGCTTGAAGATAGTTGACATATATCGACAATACTATTGTTGGGCTTGTCTCAGTTTATCAATGAACAGTTGTTCACTGTTTATTAATACATTTTAAAAAGCCAGAATTTCTGCCTGTGTGAAGTTCACAGTGTTGACACTTCCCAAAGAGGTATAATTTAACTGGTGCACTGCAAACTGATTATTAATTCAGCATTTGATAAAGCTTGTCTGTATAACAATATTCTGCCTTACAAATGCAGATCACAATTACTATGCTAATATGGAAAAAATGTTTTTAAAACAGAGCATAGCTGAACCAACAATTTTGGATCCTCAGATGCCCAATTTTGAAAATGTTTTAGTATCTCACAGCAAAAAAATATAATCTGTGTTTCATTGGTTGACAAGACTTGGACAAAATGAACAAAGCAAACTGTAGCCTGTGCTTATTGTGCTTATTTTTTTATTGTTGGTGTCTGAGGTCATTCTGATATATTTTCATCTCTATGGTGGATGATTTCTATTCCCACATCCTAAATAGTGTTAATGATCTTTTTTGTAGTCACTCTGTTTGTTTGGTGATGGTAGGTTCTCCATTATATTGTTATATTGTTGATAGCATAAGTTTATTTTTATCACCTACAGACATGTTTTCTTTATTATTTTAACCATGACCTGCTTTACTGACACAGACTTCAGATTCTAGAACATCTACAATCAGCACTTGAATCTGTTACTAGTGAGCAACAGTCCAGTCATTTATAGATCTCTGAAATGGGACATAAAATAAAAGGAATGGGATTCCTTTGTAGGTCACCTAGTATAAAAATAAATACCATAGTTTTTATAGTTATTATTCCATTTCAAGTTCAGGGTGCTAAAGACCAGAACAAAAAATAAAACTTATAGTCCTAGTTCTCTGATAAGAGTCCCCATGTGTGTGTTCCTGTCTCTTACAGCCCACCGCCCCTGTGATTATGGAGTTTATGACCATGATGGCGATTTGTCACACAGCTGTGCCAGAGCGCAATGAGGACACCATAACCTACCAGGCTGCTTCTCCAGGTCTGTCAACCCACACTCTCCGTCAGAAATATTACAGGCAGCCTGTCTATAATTCAAACAGTCTGGATTTAAATACTGCAAAAGTGTTTAAAACATGTTATCAGTTTTCATGATTATGTGATTGATTCTGATCAGTTATCAAGTCAATTTCTTATTGTTTAGTGTATAAATTAACACATCAGACTCTTTGTAAAAACACTTTTCTTGTTATTACTATATTTTTCTTCTAAAATATTTTAGTTGTTAGTTATTAATAACTAATAACTTAATAAATATTATTATCTAGTTATTCTACAGAGGAAAGCTGAGATCAGCTCTGAGTGAGGGAGCCCTTTTCTCGGCTGGTTCATTAAGGGTTTTTTTCCCCCTGAATGCTGCTGTAATTTCCTGAAACTTTCATTACAGTGATTGAGTAGGCAGACATATCATATTAACATCTCTCTCAGACATCATGACTGAATTCCAACCCAAAGGAAAGAGAGGCCCGCAATACTGTTTTTTCTGTTTGTTTTTATCACAGTGCATCACAATAAACGAAGGGAAGGTTAAAGGTTGCGTAAACGTATTTTAAATATCGATTAAAAACACAACTGCACAGAGCTAATGTGTGTTTAGTTACATGGAGAGAATTTAAAAAATGTATAAACATCATCTTTTTAATAATTCAGAGCATCCTTATCAAATATTGCTCTCTCCTTGATTCTGAAAAAAAGATGAGTTTATCTATTTTCAGGTGGCCTCAAGTTACAGAGTAAGACTCGCTCAGAATAAAACAGTTCATATGAGAGCTGGCCGCCTTCGCTGTATTCTTTTCCTGACAATGAAAGTGATATCTTAGTGGAAAAGGAGTATTGATTTTGGATCAGTTTTTGTAATTTTCTCTTTTAATGGATGTTATGGTTTAGAGAAACTGGAGCACATGCCAGATTTGACCTGCACATAGAACAGATTTTTCACTGAGTTCAGGAATGATAACTGATTTTAATCGTTTTCTTATTAAAAGATATGTTAATGTTCATTTGGATGTGCCTGTAAATCCCATACTGCGGCCTTTACCAAACCTTTTGTTGTTGCCTTTTATATTATGCAGCATGTGTCTTGAGTGTCTGTCAGCAGGCAATAAACATGAAATGACACTTGACAAGAAAACGCATCTCAAACTTAATTGAGAAAAGCAAACCCAAATTCCTTTTTTCACATTATAGATAGATTGATTCATCTTTCCCTTCTCATCTCATCTGAGTTCATCTCAACTGAAAAATAGAATCAATTTGCCACATCTTTTATCAGGAACTGTACTGCCACAAGAAAACATAATGAGTGTTTCTCTCTGTCGAGTCTATAGTAATGCAAGAATTAATGACCCTTTACCTACAAACATTTTAACACTATTTTTTCAGCTCATTAGTCTCACAAAGAGATGCATTTTGTACTTTTGCTTTTTGTGTTTAGTATTTTTTGCTAAAATTCATAGTGATGATAGTCTTTTTTAGGCCTACCGTAGTACAGAAGGGTTGTTTCTCCAGGTTTATAAATTTAAGTGTGAAGGTTTTAAAGGATTTGAGAGCAGTAGCAGAACTTGAGTTTTATATGTGGTTTTAGGGGTCCATAGACAATGGCTGAAAATGAATCTGTAATCCTAATCTTTCATTTTGAAAGAGTAAATGAATCATGTGCTTGCTGATGAGAGGTAGAAGTGATAATTTACGTAACCTGGAGTTCTTCAGTGAGGCAGACAGTGTGTTTCTCTAGGGGTACTTGAGTAGAATCCTTTAACGTGCTATGAATAGCCAGTCTCTCCACCTCGGAACTGTAGCTCAGTTTCTTTTACACGGACACACACACACGCACAGTACTGTACTCACATACTGGAGAGATTCACCTTGAAGGACATTTTTGCACCCTAAAAATAAATGAAATATATATAATACAGGTCAGTTTTATTGTGCTGGTATTTTCTGTTCTGCTTTGTGGTCAGAAACAAATTTGCCAATGTTTCACATAACCTTTTAAATAATCATATTTATATTCATATGGTTAATGAAAACCTGCTGCATTGAATTAGCTGTTTGCATACATTATAACTAGCAAGTCTGTTATAGCTAGCCTTGCATATGGAGCAAAGTTCTAACACTCGACCTTCTGGCGGAATTCTTTACAAATGCTAGGAGCTCAAACAAAATTTTGAGCATGGTTAATTTTGCTCAGGTATTTTAAAAATGATTTCTTAAAAAAAAATGTTATGTTGTGCCTTGTTCTCCCCTACTTATGTCTCCAAGTGTCACACAGTAGTCCTCCAAGGCTCCTTCCCAAACCCCCTTATATTTAACATGTATACGCTTCCTCTGGCTGAGATAATTCATTAACATTTACTTTCATCATCATGCATGCGACACACAGCCCTAAGCACTTGATGACATTTAACTGGTGCTCATATTTTAACTTTCTTAATTCTCCACAAGGGCAGGGACAGGTTCTTGTTACTGGAAATAAAACACAGAGAAAAAAATGTTGGTATATTTATAGTACTTATCTCCAGGGTCTAAAAATGAATCAATATGTGCAGAATGGCTACTTTCACTTCCATAACACACAGATCAGTCACAACATTAAACTCACTACTTAAACATTGTTGTAGACCAAGTACACCTATTCATTCAATTATGACAGTGGCCTAGCACACCTTTAGAGGTCCTCCAGATTCCATGTCTCAATGGGTCAGAGCTGGTTTGGTGCAGGGACCTACACAGTATAAGGCAGGTGGTTTTAATGTAATGGCTGATTGGTGTATCCCTAAGGCTGTAGGGATACATTCTCTTTTCTGCTGACAAGAAGGAACTTGTGCATGCTTTTGTGTCAATTATCCTGGATAACTGTAATACTCCCTTATCTGGCCTGCACAACAGCTTTGTTCAGAAAGCTGCTGGCTGAATTCTTACATGCCGCAGAATAAGGGATAGATAATTGGATCTTAATTATCTATCTATTTTATTAATTCTTTCATTCTGCAACATGAAAATGAACCTTTAACCACTTACCAAATGTTTTATCATATGCTGTAAGCATCTTGACCAGTCAAAGATGTTCTTTCAGTATTTTGTACAGTAAGACATGATCCTTTACCACTTTTTAACATATTGCACTTACAAAATATGAAACCTCTATTCTTATCTACTCTCCTTTTTCTTCTTAGATGAAGGTGCTCTGGTGCGTGCGGCGCGGAATCTTGGCTTTGTTTTCTCGGCCAGGACCCCGGACAGCGTCATTGTAGAGTCTGTAAGTGCACAGCAACAGTGATCATCCACTGTACCTTCAACTCTTTTCTGCTCAGTTTTTTTGTCTGATAAACGTGTACCTTTGGTCCTGGTCATTAAAAAGTAATGTATTACATATAATGCAGGGTTGGTTCTAGTAATTCAGTAATGGCTTTTTTCTCATTACTGTGACACCTGTATTAAAGGAAGTACATTTCTGAGACACTGTACTGTACTAATAACGTTCATTTGTTCTGTGCACTGGCTCTCTGATAGATTCCGTATTAGTGTTGAACATTGGGTAATGGCACAAAGAGATTCAACCAGACACACATTTAGTGTAAAGCTAGTTCTCTCATTCTTCACACCATCTCCATGGAACTGTAATGAGTTTCTCTTTCTTTATTTCTTTCATTCTTTTAATTCTATCTTTCTTTCTGGCCTTTTCTGACTTTCCTTTTTTAAAACTTTTTTCTCCCTTGCTTGCTTTCTTTCTTTTCTTTTACTTTCTTTCTCCCTTTCTTTCTTTCTTTCTTTCTTTCTTTCTTTCTTTCTGTCTGTATGTGTGTGTGTCTGTCTCTTTGTATTTCTTCTTATCTTTTTTCCTTGCTTGAGTCTGTGATTGACGTAGTTTGCTGAGTGACATGGGAGGGGAGCCAGCCAGAGGATAAGATAAAGCTGATGTGCTGTAGACACTTTTGCTTGCAAGGCTGTTAACGTGTTCCGATTGAGCTAAATTTAATTAGCAGGGCAGAGATACAGCACTGCCCATGACACTGATGGGAGAGAGAGGTTCTGACAGCAGTAGTGGGAGAGGACAAACTGAGCTTAAGACCCTCTCACATCACCTCTCTAAGGCCTAATGAGCTGGATTATTTTGGTGTTGTTGTACCTGGTGGTTAGTAGATTGTGGAGGGTGTAAAAAGTAATTACATTTTCATCTAATACTTCCCCTGCAGTGTGGACATCATGCCACAAGGGTTTACAAAAGATAGGACAATGATGAAGAACTATGTAACTCTTTATTAATTAACAGCAGACTTTATCAGAGGTTAATAAGTTTTCTCTCTCTCTTTCTCTTTCACTCTCAGCTTGGTGAAGAGGAGAAATATGAACTACTGCATGTGTTGGAGTTCACAAGGTACAGTCATGTGTTTGTTTTTTTTTTCTCATTTACATAGATCTGAACAGATTATAATTATAGCTCTTAATCATAGTTTATTTTATTCCTTCTCTTTGCTGGATGAGAAAAATCACTTCTTTGTTTTGTTGTTAGCATTTTTCTCATTACTGTGATGATGATGATGATGATGATAACTGTCATTTTCTCCCTCAGTGCCAGGAAGAGGATGTCAGTCATCATGCGTACTCCATCTGGAAAGATCCGCCTCTATTGCAAAGGAGCCGTGAGTGTCTTGTCTGTCTGTCGCCATGGCAACAGAGTGCTACCAAACGGTGGTGACCGTGGCAACGGTCGTTTTCGAGTGTTTTCTCCAACCTTTCTGTCAGCAGTACAAACACACACAATCTACACATACAAACTGAAGCCACACTAAAGTTGCCCCAATTTTCCTTTGTTTCTCCCACAATGGACTTAAGATGGACAGTTTGTCTGAAGGCTTGGGGGTTTACTATGTTGTGCATGTGTGTCTTTGTGTTATAGCTTACACTAATGCATAGTGCCAGTGAAAGCTCTGCTGTTACTGTCATATGCACAACCCTTGACCTACACAGACCATGACTATAAACACTGACTATATAATCACCATAAACCCTTAATTATGTGTGCCCTGAGAAACCATTACCATGTATCTGATCTGTATCTGTATCTAATAGTGTGGAACAAAAAATATTTGCCCGTCTACAGCAATAGTTTGTGGATCTAACAGTGATCTCTATTTTACAGGATACAGTGATCTATGACCGCTTGGCAGACAGTTCCAGATATAAGGATATCACACTAAAACATCTGGAGCAGTTTGCTACAGAGGGTGAGACACACACACACACACACACACACACACACACACACACATCCTTTTTGATTATGTGTTTTTACTACAGATATTTATCTCTCATCCAGGGCCTTTCTAGGGTGGGGCAAAGTCAAGTGTGATGAGATTGCTTTGATTTTTTATTTATGTTGTTAAAGGCTGATCCTTAGCACGATCAGTGTTGAAAAGAGAGGATGCTTAACAGGAGCAAGTGTTAGAACAGACTCCCTTTACAGCAGCATGGGGCTGAACTGCAGCAATGCAGTCTCACTGGCTGCAATGCTATGAATAGTCTGCCACCTTGTGAGTTACTGAAATATTACAGGATATGTACACAGCTTAAGGACTGTCAGTACAGAGCAATTAAAGACACTGGCTACTAATAAATCAGTAAATAAATGCAACAAGAAAGCCCCTAAAAGGGACTTCCTTTTTCACTGGCCATCCTTTTTCTAAACCATTTTAGAACAGCATTGTTTCAGTGCATGAATGATGCATGCAAGTCATTAGTCATTGTGTGACTACTACAAATCCTTCTGGCTTCTCATTGGGTTTGTTTTGCTGTCCATATCATTGCAAGAATAGGAAGCTTGGTTTGTCTTCCCATAGGTTTGCGCACGCTGTGCTTTGCAGTAGCGGATATATCAGAGTCATTGTATCAGCAGTGGCTGGAAGTACATAATCGAGCCTGCACCTCTCTACAGAACAGAGCACTCAAACAGGAGGAGAGCTATGAGCTCATCGAGAAGGTCAGTACAACACACCAAAACCAGCATCCATATGAGTCAAAACTGAGAGCAGATGACCCACCGTCATAGTATAGCAACCTAAACTGCTAAATGGTAGTTTTAAGTTCTGTCTCACTATCCTGGAAACCTGCCCTTGTACAGATGCCTGCTAGTTTAAAGAAACATCTACAGTTTTTTGCCCTCTCTTTGTCTGCCACATCTGTAGTATTTTGGTAATTACTACATACAGTAAGTTTAATACTTTTCATTTCACTTTAGAAAAAAACAAACAATCAAAACTGATAAAAGCCACTGAGCAGTTGCTGAAACACGAATTTATGTAGAGCACTTTCATGAATTCCGTAGTCGTTTGTATCATAGTTCAGGACGGGAAATTATTCATGGTAATTCTTTACTAGATCAACAGTGTTGGTGCAGTTTTCACAGGCTCCTGAATTTGCATGGAAACATTAAAGCCAGAAATTTTTAGTAAAAGTGAAAGTACCCCCTGTGCTCATTTAAAACTTTTAAGACAAGCTTTGCTAAAACATTCTGACATGTCTCTTGAATTCCAAGACCTGAATTGTTAGAGCAGAGTCCACCAGTTAAATTCACAAAGGACAGGTATAGCTGCAGGTTTTTATTCTTGTCAAACAGAAAGCACAACTAATTGTTTTATAAGTTGCTCTCAGTTTTACATTACAAAAAAATGATTAGCCAACCATCTATAACAAGTGGGTTCTAGCTTGGCTGGAGCAATTTGTAGTTGTTGGTATTATCCAGGTGTGCCGATTTAAGATTAAATTGACGAATTCTAGAATATTCCTTTATGGTTCCTGTCTACTCCCTGGGCACTGACACAAGCTGATGTGGGCCTGTTTCAAGCAGGGCTTTATTCCAAACAGCCTAGGGATAACACAAAACAAATCCTGCATTACTGCGGTGGGCTGGCGCCCTGACCAGGGTGAGACCAGGGTGAGTCCATTCCTCATGCCCACTGACCCCGGATAGGCTCCGGATACCCGCGACCCCAGTAAAGATTAAGTGGTTACAGAAAATGAATGAATGAAAGCCTGTATTATCCCAAAGGAGGTAAGTCAAAGCATAAATCAGATTGGCTGTCAGGTAGATAGGAGAGCTTTGTAAGTTCTGGACAAACATGGCTCTGGAGCATCACTGGCAAAACCTGCAGAGCTGCCTAAAACAAATGAGCCTAATCAATCATGGACAAAAGTCATTTTGTAGTTACAGAGCTTGACCAGCAGGGGGCTGTAACAGCTGCTGAGTTTAATCACGTACTGGCCTCAGTGAAAACACTAATTAGTGCAGTATTGAGAACCACTGAGCTAAATCATGCCTTGCTGTCTTTTTTCATTCTTTCTTTCATGCTTTTTTCTCTTTCATTCTCTCTCCCTCTCTCTCTTTCTCTCTCCCCCTTTCTTTTTCTCTTTCTCTGGAACGGGAAAACATATTTTGAAAAAAATGTGGCTAGTCATGTAGTTCCCATTTACAGCCCTAGCACCTAATACACTGAACAGTTTGCCTTTTCTGCTCTAACAAACCCAATGAGTTCAGGTGTGTTTGATATTGGAAACTGGGATTGGGGGACCACTGGTCTAAAAAACAAACAAACAAAAAAAACAAGTTAATTTTCAAATGGTCTGAGGGCTTGGTGAGTAAGTTGTCCTCTGTAATCTTTTCTGTAGAATCTGCAGCTGTTGGGCGCCACAGCAATTGAGGACAAGCTTCAAGACCGCGTCCCCGAGACCATCGAGACTCTGATGAAGGCGGACATTAAAATCTGGATCCTGACTGGTGACAAGCAGGAGACCGCCATCAATATAGGTAAGTTCAGTTAGTGTGTGGTCACAGAACACCGCCTACATTATATTTAATAATATATTTAATCAGACCAGTTGTTGGGGTCTATCAGATTGTCCACCTTTTGGTCTTTTCAGTCTTCCAGTACACCTAAATCAAGCCATCACTGAAAACCTGGAGTATTGATAGCTTGATTAGAGCAAAAATATAAGGGTTCTAGGTGATGTAGATAAGTTGCAATTTTTTTTAAGATATACATTTTGATAAACAACCTAGTGTCTATCAAAAAAAATCCACATTTTCATATTTAAGAGCCTGGACTCAGTAGAGAACTTTTTCATTTTGATCAGAGCTTGTTTAGCCCAGTTAAGTAGACCACTGCAGGGGCCTGAAGGCAACCACTTAACAGAAGAGAAGAGCCATAAGGACTTTAGACCGGGTCTCCTCTTAATGTGTATTTCAAGCATCACCACCTACTATTGTGGTCTGAAGGAATAAAAAGGGGGTAAATTGTTTTTAATGTGCCACTACAATTTGAATATGCCCATTTCTAGTCAGAACTGTGCGGGCTTTTCCTATGTTTCTTTAGGGACATATGAACTCTGGACAATACAAAAGTGAACTTTGGTGCTGGTGGAGTCTTTTGTAGAAACTGAAGCTCTTATTTCGGGGATATTTTGAGAGAGACCAATTCACTGGAGAAGGCAATTGTGCTTGGAACAGCTGAAGGTAGAAGAAGATGACAACGGCCAAGAAAAGGATAGAGGAAACAATCAGAGAGGTCATGAACAAGCTTAAAGAACCAAACAAAAGACAGGATACTCTGGAAAAACACTGTCCATATGGTAGTCATGAGAATGAATCTTTACTTTACAGCTCCTAATTTTTTTTTTATAATAATAATAATAATAATAATAATAATAATAAACCTCATAGTCATTGCTGTCCTGTACAGAATGTCCATCTGTGTCAGCATGATCATCAATGCGGATTCATTACAGGTCAACAGTTTTAATTTTAATTATTGTCTCTAATAATTTTCCCATTTGCTGGTGCATCGGCCACCAGTATATCCTATTTCCTTTGCAGTCAGATAATGAAATGTCTGACGTAACACACTCTTCCTTCCCCTCAGCTCTGCTTACCCATTGCGGCTGACCCCTCTCTGTCAGATGTGGCTCGCTCGATTAGCCTAAACAGCGACCCGCTGTGAGTTTGGGCTTCAAACATGCAGCCAGCAGCCCAGGAGCAGACCCTAACAGAGCACACTCTGTGGCCACCTAGCAGGCCGACCCTCAATCAGGCCTTTGTTTTGAGCATCAGCATGCTGCTGCTCTCTCACACACACACACTGCTCTTCTGAGAAATATTTTTACAGCTTCTTCGCTCGCCTCAGACACTCCTCACAGAACATTAACCTGCCAAGAGAGTCACTCTGTAATTTGAACTGTTTTGCTACTACTTTATTACCGGAACGAAATTCTTTGATGGATGCTAAGCTTCCAGATCATACCGATCCTGACAAATCCTTGCTTTTTCATGCCCAGTAGCTGCCAGGCATGACACTTAAACCATTGAGTTCAACATATGCAAATAGTGCAGCTTAGAAAGAGCATGGAGAAGTGTCAGACAGACAAAAACTTACAATTTGTGCTCACTGAAGAAACAGGCATCTTCTGAATCATAGTTTTGAGTTGCTTAGACAGCAAGAGGAAAGTTGTTGTGTATCCACCACTTCCATCTAATTCCAAATAGGAACAAACCCAAGACCCCCTATGAGTACAACACCTGTGTCCTTCACTCACTGCTGTTTTCATAAAAATCAAACAGCAAGGAGCAAAACTGAGACAAATGTGTTTAAGAACAAACATTGGGGTAGACCACAGCAGAACAGCCAGAAAGGTGTGATAGTGAAAGTGACGGTCACTTTCTCTTGTTGAATTCATTGTTTCATGAAAAGTGAATTTGAAAATGTAGCATTAACTATTCTATTATAGCTAGTACGTTCAAATAAGCTGTAATGGTCTACAATAGAGTCTATCACCAGAAAATGAACTGTATTGTTATTTTATGTTATGCAGCTCCTTTGTCATTTTCTAATCATCTGTGACTCTGAACATGTGTAAAATTGCTTCACTTTGGTTTATAACTTGCTGACTTCCTATGAATTATTTGAATTCTTTGAAGCTGCACAGAGTATATTACAATGATTGCATGCATTTAGCTTCCACCAGATTGATTTTATGTAATTGAAAACATTCATCCCCAATTTTTTGAATGGTAAAGTGTTTAGCATCCGCTGTCTGATTGAGCCTGATTTCTGTCTTGATCATGAATTCAGTCTGGCTGTGGTTAGAGGGTGCTAAGGGCAGTTTGGCTGCTTCCCTGTCTGAGTTGAGGTTGTACTGGCTCTCTGCGCGCTCTTTCACTGCAGGATTAATGGTGGGGAAAGAGGCTGGGCAAGATAGCTGCCCTCTGCATCTGCTGTTGCACTTGGCCTTGCTGCCACTAAAGTCCTCTTAGATGCAAGCAAAAGTGCAAACAAACAGCCTCCAGCCAAGTTAAACAGCTCTCCCGGCCTTCCACTAGCCCAACACTACAGCATTTACAGGCAGCGTAAGCCTCTGTGCTGTGCAGGCCAGCTAATGTGACCACTGTGTGTAACCCTAATTACATTCCCCCTTTCCTTGCTCATACAAAGACCATGCTATGTTACGCGGGTGTCTCTGAAATATTTCCTAAATCCTCTGAGGCAAACGTCATTTAGTTCCACCTGTGCGAGAAACACATTGGAGAGTATTTTTTAGAGAGTGTTTTGAAACATCAAGGGAGAGAAGAGAGTAAATGCATTCAAGGTACCATATTGATTTTCTCTTAAAGATTTAACGTAGGTTTTTAAGTCTCATTTTATACACCATTTGCTAACTCTTTTATCCTTAAACATACTAGGTTTGTAACTGGAGATTTAAAAATATGTAAATTACATCAGTTCTAAAACTGAGAATTGACCCCCACACACATCATCATTTCTATTAACTCTGCGACAGACTGTATGCAGAAAATAACTGGGCAGTCTACATCTAAACGTCTTTATGACTGTGACATCACAACCACGGTAAATTTAAATTGAGCTGTTTTAGCAGATTCGCTTCTGGCAGTTTAGACTCAAAAGGGTTGCTGCTGAACCATGTAATAGCTTTTAACAGTGAAGTTGCCTGTCTTTTAACTTTGTTCTAATGGCCACACTCTCCAAGATGCAGTGCCAGCATGGAAAATCAATGATTTCCAGTTGTTCTAACACTCTCTACACTCCTGGTGTTAACACAGGGTTGATATCTCAGTTTACCTTAAATTCCCAAGGAAATTTGCAGTGAAACAATCTACTTTGTAATCCTTGTGGCAACATAAGTATGCTTCATGGTCCATTTCGAAGTTTACATAGCTGACCTATGTAAGGAAGGAAACCACACTAATCTCCTGCTTCCCCTCACCTCCTCTGACCTGCAGGAGCCCTTTCACTGTAATAGTCCCTGTGGGAGTCCCCTTTGTCCCCATATATACATGCACTTTCACACTCTCAGATCCACCTCTGGACAGGCTCTTCATGCATACCCTTATAAATGCTCAGCACTGGTTGTGCTTTTTTAGGGGGAAAACACTTCTTGCTGTGGTCTGGGATTCTCATTGAGACATAAAGAGGAATGTGACAGCCTGAAGAATGAGGACAACCAGTCTCACATGTGTACAGAAACGGCTCCTTGTAGTCTGTATTCCGTGTGATGGTTTGGCCAAAGATCAAATATTTACAAATTTTCCCTCTTGCCTGATTAATAGCTGATCAATCAAGACATGTTTGGTGCCTAAAGTTAAAGCAACAAGGCTGAGGTTAACAATAATTTTATTGTGTTGTTCAGAATCGGAAAACTTTATTGATCCTGGAGGAAATTGCTAATGCAACGACTGCACAGAGACAAGACCAATATATAAGTAAAAAAAAAGCTCTCCAGAAAGTACTCTGAAAACAAAATGCTGTGGTGAGTAAGAGGTGGATATAAATAATGCAGACAAGCAAATACTGTAAGTAAATTAAAATTAAACCCAGCAGTATATAAAAGGGAGTGTACAAAAGCACAGATAAGATGGCTGCTATTGTGGTTTTTAGCCATGCAGTGAGCTTTTGTCCTTGTTTTATAGGTAATGTCACATGGTCAGAAAACAAAGGTCATTTTGAGATTATTTAAAAACCTTGATATGGTTTGAGGCAAGTTTGTGATGATTTGATCATCAAGAACTTGTATTTGGATATCACAAAGTTATGTATTATTTCTCTAACAGTGTCCCACTCACAGTTTCAGTTTTGTCTTTCAGTTTTTGTGTATTAACCATTGTAGACATAGCAGTAAGTTCAAGGTGAATTCTAAATACATTGTTCATGTGTTTTTTTTTCTCTTTTTTGAAGGACACTCCTGCAAGCTGCTTACCAAGAACATGGGTCTGCTGGTGATTAACGAGGAGACGCTGGATGTAAGGATGAGTACTGGGGTGTGCTGTATGTCTGATACAGTTTAGAGCCTGTAAACATGGAGGCAAATGGCAGCTGGCTGCAGTATGGGAGTTTTGGGTCTTTGGCTCAGAAAACGGATCTGTGAACCAATTTAAAAATCCACGCAAATCACACGTCTGTGTATAGGGTTTCATTTGTTAGAGTAATTTTTCTCTCTCGCTCTCTCTCTGTCTATCTCTATCTCTATTTCTCTCTCTTTCTCTCTCTCTCTCGCTCGCTCTCTCTCTGCTTCCTTGTGTCCTGCTCCCTCCTCACCCCTTACAACTATCCCACTCATTTTGTTGCTTGTAAGAGGACCACAGGTGGTGCTTTATATGTGCCTGGAGTGCAAGGGGAGAGAGAAAGGGAATAGCTACTTGGTTCTGTGCACTAGAGTCCTGGTGGCCAACCCGCGGCTCCTTGCCTGGTTTCATGCGGCTTTCACGTTGATATCGAAGTTTGTGTTTGTGGTTTTTTTATGTGCATGTTCGCTTTGCTTGAGTTCAATACTAGAGCTGTAATACTCGGATCCTTTTTAGGATTCGGCTCCCTCTGAGTCACTCACTAAACTGATCCAGGTGTGTGAGTCACTGTCAGTATTTCCAAGTGGACAGCTGTGAGTCAACTATCGTTTTTTAAAAGAAAGTAAAATGCCTTGTGATGAGAATGAATCACTTTCAAATCAAACAAGACAATAAGACTCAGCGATTCAGCTGTATTTGTCCGGTGGATTCACTCATTACTGTCGTTCCGGGAGTGCTATCCCACTCCCAATACCATCAGCCCCCCCACCCCCCCTCAAAATGCCTGGTAAGATTTTTTTCCCAATCCAGTCCTGGACAGTGCACACAATGTTTATTGTTGAAAGTGACTGGTTTGTGGTTTTAGGACTGTAGGAGTCAATTTCTGTCATTATGTTGGTGTTTGTCATTTACAACAAATCTGTCTGAGCAGAGGTGTGTTTGCGTGCGCGCGTGTGTGTGTGAGGAAGGGATGGGTGATGTTCATATGTGCCCATGTGTATGATGTGGCTCTTTGCGGTAACACAATAAATAATGTGGCTCTTGATCTTTGACTGGTTGGCCACCCCTGCACTAGAGAGTGATGTGGCAGCATAGGCTGTATAAATATGACAACAGGCATTTTGACATTCCTTTATCCCTCAGTATTCAATACTGATGGATATTTTAACCATTTTTTTAAACTAACAGCATTTGAATATACCACAAAACATACTTAATTGGATTTGTTTATAATAAGAATAAGAAACAAAAACACCAAAGATTAAACAATGATTCATTGCTTACAGCCAACGAAATAGATCATAAAATCTAACTGCTCAGTTGATTTAGTGTTTTGCATCCCAGTGTTGCACGACACTTCAGCAGGTTGGAACACAAAAAATAAAGGATCAGAAGGAGATCAGGTTTATATTTTATCCAAACCAATAAAATGTGCCTGGACTGTCTCCAATCTTTTTCGTAAAATCAGCACATCCCATTTCTATATTCCACTATAACTCTGTTAACATATTTCAGTTTCCCCTAATATAAGCTGTAATATCATGTCTTGTATACTGACAGTTTATCATTTTGTGTCACACTCAAAATATTTATTTATTACATATTATGTCTGCCTTGTTTGAATACATAATCAAGTAAATAAATACTAAAATTAGTCTAGATTTATTTGAATATTCATATATTTGAATAACCATGCCCAATTCCAACCATCCACACACTGCTGACTTTAAATGCAGAGGGTCCTGTGGATCTTGTAGGGTGGACCTTATGTGCTCTCCATGGGTGCCATAGCCTCCAAGACCTCATAGTCATAATGGAGGAAACCATTACACACATATACATACATGTGGTGGAACCTCTGGTGGGTTCTGAGTGATGACAGATGCCTCTCAGCCTGTCAAACAGTTGTTTAGCATGATGGATGGAGAGAAGGAGAGAAAGAGGGAGAGAGAAGAAAGTAAGGGCTTGCAGGTCCTGGGCCTGTAGCTGAAACATCAGCAGCCGCTTGCCCTTCTGTGCAGGGGTACATGGTTCCACACTACTGTAAAAGCAAACAAGCAGAAACTCTCCCCTCGCAGTGGAGCTCTGCGCTTTAGGTCAGGCCCTCACAGCAAAAACTAGCATCACTTCACCTCAGCCCTGCTTTCTTCTGTGCAAAATTAGCACAAACTAAGGAGGAGTGGAGGGCCTAAGGGTTTCTCTGGGGCTTTGCTCTGGAACTGTGTCTGTGTGAAGCACTCGATACACACCTATTCCAGCACATGCACATTCGCAGACATACACTGAGGATGCTGAAGATGCTGCTTTGTTGTATAAGGGCGTAACGTGTCACAAAATGCATAGCTCAGTCTGATTGGATAGTGTGGTGTCGATTCATTATTTTTTTCTACAGAAATGTTGGCAATGTCTGACAATGTGACTTAAATGAGTTAATGTTCCATTTTCAGTTTATTAGAACATTCCTTGTAATTTAAAAGTACAGTTTCGAACACCTTATGGTATGCGTCTATTACACGCTGTGCGTAGCGGACACGTACCATAAGGCGTCAGAGATTGTATCTCCCTTTGCCAAAGCCTCCATTCTTTTCTTCTTATTCCGGTAGCCTATTTTTAAGTAGACTCAAGTGTACTATGAGCCATAAATTCAGAGATTAAATGTAGTAAATATAAAATATATATGTACATACGAGTAAGAAGAAGGTGATGGTAGCTGCCGTTTTCTACAAACACTTCAGTTTTTCCTTCCATTCTACTGGCTGGCCAGAAGCAAACGTTTCATCATTTAATTCAAGAGTTTTTGTCCAGGCCAACCTGTTTAGGCAGCATGGCTTTCAGACATTAGAAAGTTGGTCTTGCCCGAATGGTCAGTGCTACATAGCTGCTGTTTATAATTTGCTGAGTTATCTTTTTCACTGGGTGAGTGGTTCTTGAATCTTACTGTCCCACAACTCCTCTTGCATTTTTCCCATTTTTTTTCCGAAAATGAATGGGAGAAATATCAAGTACCAGTTTCCCTGCAGTGGACACAAATTGTTAGAAGGGCACAGTTAAGTTTTTTTCCTGTTGTGTTCAGAATTATTTCTTAGCATAGAAACCTTAAACAAAGGTTTTTGTTCTGCACTGTTCTGCACAATGTGTTAGCCACGAGCTAACATGTTACCGGTTATAAGCTAACAGTATGTGCCAATACAGAATGATACATTGTTTTGTTTACACCTTTGAGGCATTGTTAGTGATAATCTGGTCTCAACTGGCATCATTTACACTAAACGCCTTTCTATTAAACACACACAATTCTACATAGCAAGCTTATGCTTACTATGGCTCAGCGGCTCTATTACCATTGAGGGTTTTTCCACCAGAAAAGAATGAAAGCAGAGCTGCTAATTAGAATCCGTGTAGTACAACATTCTTGTGGAGAATGACAGATTCAGCAATTAACAAGCATTTTAAGTTCAGGAACCTATAATGACTTTCTTTTAGAACGGCCCTCAGAGAGTTGAGATACCTATTTGCACAGAAGAGCGAACCACTTTGGAGAGTATATGAAGGCAAAGCAAAAAGAAAAAAAGAAAAGGCTTTTTTAAGATTCCAATATTTTCCACTTAATTGCTACCCCCCATTTTTCACATTTGCCTGTAGTTTAGTAAAATGGCATAGCTTTAATGTGAAAATATTTATATTACAGGTCAGTGGGCAGGTTGACTTCAGATAAGTGTTTTATTTGAGTCAGCAGGTTTTCCCATCCACATCAGACATGTTGTCCTTGGTAATCATGCAGCAGAGATTAGGTAGAAAATTTTCATTGAGACTTTCATTTAAACACAGCTTGTGTTACTGAATACTACAGTGCAGAAGACAGAGCACGGAGTGTTCCATTTACATTTACAGCATTTAGCAGATGCTTTTATCCAAAGCGACTTCCATTTCCTAACTACAGGGGACAGTCTCCCTGGAGCAACTTGGGGTTCAGGGTCTTGCTCAGGGACCCACTGGTGGTATGCTGAAGTTAGGATTCGAACCCATGACCCCTTGATCCAGAGGCAAGTATCCTACTCACTGAGCTACCACCACCCCTTTCGTCCACTCTGTAATTTTGTGTCAACAAAAGCCAGTTTATCACTCGCTGATTGAGTGACACTTGAAGCTGTCATGCTGAAGTGCTGAGCCTGGAAAAATGACTGCAGAAAAATGTGAGTGTACACATTCCCTCTGCTGCAATGCTCTCTCCTGTTTTATGTGTATACACAGTAATTAGCTTGTGCCTTCCTCTCTGTGCATAATGCCATGTTTCACACTCTTGAGTCCAGATGTCTCACTCAAGTGGCCACATCCTACCAAAGAACGCCCTGACCGTGACTCTGTATAAAGACGTGGCTCTGGAGGTGGAGTTCTGTGCCATAACAGATGCCTTCCATATACTCACAAGCCAAACACACTTGAGTAGTGACCACAGGTCACTCAGGCACACAGACACACAAGCCTGAGTAGGTAACAGACAGTATTAGAGTGCAGGAGGACACACACAGATGCACATGTACACATATGGTGGGACACTCCTTGAGTGTGCTCAGAATTCTTCAGCTAATGGAAGCACTGTTTAATCTGACAGCTTATCGTTCTTCATCACTGCACACTTATCTCTGTCTGATCTTCAGTCTACGGCTGTTACATCTACACTGACACACTTGGTAAAGTATGTGAACAGAGTCTAACATCTGTGTTTAAGCACACTGCTACAGAGGAGAGGATACTCACATAAATATGTATTCACACGCACATACTATAGCTGTAAAACAGATAACTAGAACTGATGCATCAGTCTGAAGATCTCTGAAAATCATTGATGGCCTTTTTATTATAATAATATTTAAAAATGATGCTCTAATATTTTAGGAATTTACTGCAGTATCAAAAAGCTCATTTGAAACAGTGTATTAAAAGTTAAAGCTGTATCACTGATACACATCTCACTCTCTTTGGAGCAACTCTCATGTATCATCTTGCCTGGAAGTGATCACAACTTCTCATTTGGGTGCTTCCTATCAAAGTAACGTGGGAGAGGCATGTGCTGTATATTCACCACTTTTTAAGCCCTAATAAGTTCTGGGAGTTGTGATTTTTGTGATTTGTTTTGTGCAGTGTTACACACACCTAAACATTCTATTGATTAAATATATATAGAGTCAAGACCTCATAACCAAAATTGTATTGAACCTGATGTATCATTACACACCTAGTGCACGTCTGCATAGTGCTAACATTAACATATTAGTTCGTGTTAAAACAACTATAATCTAATCAAACCATCGTGAGGTCAGAATTATACCCATAACTAACAGGAAAACAAATTACATTATTTTATGGCCTTCATCAGGGATTGACCCACTCTGGTGAGAAGTCTTCACAGCTGCACAAGTCACGGATCTCAGTGATATTTCTCCCGCTGCATCTCCCTCACTCTCTCTGGCTCTCGCAGTTTCTCTTAGTCTCTCTCTCTCTCTCTCTGTCTGTCTGTCTCTGTCTTGCTTTCTCTCTCTCTCTCTCGCTCTCTCTTTCTTTCTCTCTCTCTCTTTTCCCCCTCCCTCATCCCTGGTGTGTGTGTGTGTGTGTGTGTGTGTGTGTGTAACCTGAGGCTGCTTTCTCCAAATATTTCCTTTGAGCTTGGGTTTCAGGGTCTTGTTATGCCAGGAGAGGCTCAGTGGGTCCCTGAGGCGCAATCTCACAGCCCCAAGGCATCTGTTCCCCAATGCGCGCATGCACAAATATCCACACACACACTCATACACGCGCTTGTCAGGCCTATTCTGACTGCTTTGTAGACAGAGTTAAATTGAGATGTCTGCTGAGGCTGTTAGGTGTAACGATGTTATTGGGAGCTGTTGAGTCCCAGCACATGGGTGAACTTAGCTGGGCCCTGTAACTAGCAGGGTGCGTTTTAACAAAGGCCTACACACCCAACGGGCCTATACACACACACCCACACAGTTCCAGTTGCTGTTCTAGAACTTCTCTGGAAATATTTACTGTTATAAACCAAGCGAACTAGGCTGAGAAAGTATACCTGGTGATTTTCTGCCCACTTTAGTCATGCCTAGTTTCACCCATTAGCAGCCAGCACCACAGATCTTCACTGATGCAAGCTCATTGGACAGTAACAGACACTCACCTGGCTAGTATTGCACTGGGTGATGGAAAAGAGATCACTTTCAGTTACTGTCACACACACAGATTTTTCCCCACACCCGCTGTATCACATCCCAGTGAAAGTGTGTATCAGTTCCTTTCAAGATTCTCCATAACTTACGAGCAACCTGTCATTCAGGAGCGCAATGAATTGTGTGCATCGTTTGTGGGGAGGTAAAACACAGCCATATTCCCAAACCAGACATACAGTTTTCCTCCTCCCCTTTACAAACCTTACACCTAAATGTTTATATTCTTTTCTTTAACAATCAGCAATAGTGGTTTTTTGTAGAACAATTAGGAGTGTTAAAAATCTGGGATCTGTCATTTAATGTTGAGTACCTGCCTTTAAGGGCGGAGCCATTACAGCACAATTCACATTTCAAGGTTATTAAAGTTAGCAAACTCAACTTCGTTTAAGTAAGGTACACTAGCCTGACATGTACTTTGATATGCTGCTGTAAAATTACTTAATTTTAGTATGTGGTATGTATGATGCTTCATAATACAATTAAACGCCTTGAATAAAATAATTATAAAGCAATAATTCAGTATTTATGAACAGCTACGGTGCGGTTAAACAGCCTTAACAATTTGCATTGGCTTAGTGTAGCCAAACCATGAAATTGTGAATGATCTTTCAGATTAGAGACAAACATCCGGACTTATTTTGACAAAGTTCAGCTGGTGGAAGGCAGTACTGAAATTCGAGCTCAGACCTATTTGGGACTGTGAACATTTTCATACTCAGAAATATCCACGTAGAGAAAGAAAAGATGAAAAAGAGAAGAAGAAAGAAAGGGAATATTCTCAGAAATGTTCAAGGTAAAGTCCCATGCTGTTGCAATTCGTGGTGAAAGCTGGTCTCAGTGTTGTGCTCTTTCAAATGAACCATCACTCCAGGGTTCAGCGCTGCCCTCTGCCAAATGAAGCGTGCCATATGTATGTTTATTCACTCCTCTCATCAGCCTCTTTCTTTGAACATAATTACATTAATAATAAACTGAACTCAGGCTCATGTTAAAATGACGTTCTTAGGCTACATGAAATATCCTTCATGTTACGCAGTGAGGTTGATTACACTGGCGTGGGGCAAAACTGTAAAAATATCCCTCTCTCAGTGGTATATATTTATTTACACTTTGTCATCAAGGCAGGGTAAATTAACATGATTTAAAGCAATGAAAGCATCCGTCTGAGCCATATCCTGAGATATATGGCATTAAGGCCATGAACAGACACTGCTGCCATGACTAGCCAAAATTTGGCTCTGAATGAATTTCCAGAGACCATGACATACACAGTTTTAAAGGATGATGACTGATGGTGGTGCATTTGTGGCTGTTGCTGTATGTGATTAGTAATGTGTTTAGGAAAGGGATTGGTTCAAATAATAAATCTGCTTTATTTATGCCCATTTTTATAAGATAATAGTGTAAAACAGAAAATACATAAATTCTATTTCATATTACGTAAGAATTCAAACCTGTTTGAGCCAGACATGTGAAAATATATTCACCATGTAATTGGTACAATGTTGTGGTGTAAGTCTTCATTCCAAACTAAATTAGCCTCATAGTTCCAGTGCTAAAGTAAAGAAGCAAAGTTCGGCACCATATGTTGTTTTGTTATTAGTGTCTTGATGGAGTGTACAATAATTGTATGCAGCTGCACTTGTAAATAACAGAACTGAATTTGTTTATTTGTTTGCAGGGGACGAGAGAGACACTGAGCCATCACTGCGGCCTGCTTGGAGATGCTTTGCATAAGGAGAATGACTTTGCACTGATCATTGATGGGAAGACGCTGAAATATGCACTGACCTTTGGAGCACGCCAGTACTTCTTGGACTTGGCACTGTCCTGCAAAGCCGTCATATGCTGCAGGTAAAAGAACTCTGTTAGAAGCTGTTATGGAGTGATACCCTACAGTAGTTGTTCCACGCATCTGACCAGATAGCTGTCATGCTTATGAGCTCCCAGTTTAAAAGCGCCATTCTGAAGTATAATAAACAGATCTCCTTCATCTTAAAATAAACAATTGCACCCAGTAATAGCCCAAAGTAACAAATGCTTTTCCATTGACGACACACTTTCTTCCCCCTTACACCCAGTTTAAGCGGTGTTAATATCAGAGGTTGTGTTTTAAAGGCCAGCGGTTGGGGCAGTGCTTTGTACAGCAGTAATTCTTATTGGTCCACAGAGAGCTGACTGCATCAGCCACTATTACTCCAGACTGGAAAAACAACAAGTGACTGGCCAACAATTAGAGGGAAACGTTGCTCCCTTATTTAAAGAACAAATCACCACCAACCCAAGGTCATAACCTTTATAACACACAGAACCACACAGTCCCTCAAAGCAGCAATTTAGCAGCGACTGCTGTTTTTACAACAGTAGTTTAACCCCAGAATCAGGCAGATATAGATTGCACTTTGTGTGCGTGTGACTCTGTGTGCCAAGTCAGTAAGAGAGCGGGAAGTACTCAGGTAACCTGCCAAGCGTAAAAAAGGCTCTGCCAAAAATCAGTGTCATTCTCTTACAACAGCGCACAAACCACAGGTGCCACTACCATTATGTGGACCATGATGTAATCGTTCTGATCTGCTTTTGCTCACTCTAGTCATCCATGCTGCCCAAGGACATCAGCAACCCTGACTCATACAGGCTCTCCTTAAACCACACCAGTATGTGATGTCATTCCTGAGGTTGTGTAAGCAGGGCAGTGTGTGACAAAACTAGGGCTCCACGATATGGACAAAATAGTAGTGTTGCAGTTTTACCGCTACATATTGCAAAGCCTTTTAACATATTACACATTTTTAAATTAATGAGGCTTGAAGTATGTAAATATACTATAAGTTTCTCTCCCCCATTCATACAGGGGGCAAAGAATGTATCACTATTTTAGTAAGATAGGGTTAACTTCAACTTGTGGCATAAAGTTTCAGGAGCTCTCACAGGATGCGGCAGACCCATCATTCACATTCCGCAGGGACTAAAGCCAAACACTGCAGAGAACTCAAAATGGCTGTCTGCAGGGATTATAGTGGTAGCCAGAGAAGCAGCCGTCTGATCTCACTGTGATGGACTGCCTGTGTCTTCACCAGAGTGAGAAACGTGAAGCAGAGTCGTCTTCACCAGCACCACCACAAATCTGACACCACTGCATGTCTCATCCCTTGTCTTTGACCCTTCTGTGATGGTTGAGTTCAAGCCCATACCCATTTCATCCACACCTCATGGAACCCCAGGACACTAAAGGCACATGAACCGCTAGTGAGCAGAAGTGCTTTTGAAGTCTGACAAAGAATATAGCTTCTGTCCAACCTTTGACTGAACCTGGCATACCAGCCAGACTTCTCAGTACACTCTTTAAAAAAAAAAAAGTACCAGAATGGTAACTGTCATTGAGGAACCACTGTTGGTTTCATTAAAACATTTTTGTAAATGATGTGCCAAACTAAATTAAAGAATCTTCCCAAAACATTTTAGAAATGGTTCTGTATAGTATAAAAACTGCTGTTTAAGAAAAGCAGAGCTCTGAGTGGTAAAATGATTATAGAACCATTTTAAAAAGATTCTCTAAAGAACCAACAGATTCTAGATCATGGACTAAAAACAACATTTAACCATACAAAGAACCATTTATTGTTTAAAAGTGTAATTACTGAGTCGGCTTTATCATCATACCATAATCACTGGTCCATAATCAGTGAATTATCCTGTTTACTCCTTCGTCTTTTAAGCTCTTTTTACTGTTCATGAACTGTTACTGTAGTTTACTGTGAACCTCTTTGTCTTCTGACCCAGACGTTCATGACTGACCACTTCCAGCAGACAGAGCATTATTCACTAATGAAAAAGACATGTATGATCTTAATGGCAGATTTGTAAATAGTTTGTCAATTTGTTTTAATCCGTTTAAGAATGACGCATTACAGAAACAAGGTTGACATGGTTATCTTAATCTTAATCTAATACCATGACTGACCTGTCTCTACAATGCTGTATGCAACTGCATTTCAACGTGGCCTTTAGCTTAGACAGCAGTCCACTGTTCTACTTCAGTCACATTTGATTCGAATTTGAGCCCATTCATTTGAACCTCTTTAAATGAAATTGCATCCTAGAGCTTTTTATTCAGTAGTCATGGAAAACAATGGGAAATTATGAGTTATTTGTAAATTAGAGGAAAGAGGTTCTGACGGCTGCAGAGAATAACAGCAGGATTTTGATAACCGTATCAGATACGTTCCTTTGAAAGGCTTAATTTCCCTAAGATTACTGACTGGAACACAAATGGATATGGTCCATGTAGGTATGTTTCGTATTCCAAATACATCATTGTACTTTATGTCTGCTGGGAGCTAAAGTGGCTTCAAGCTGCAGTGAACCATTTCTCTGAAATGTCTCATCTGCTGAAGCACTGACTGTGTGTGTGTGTGTGTGTGTGTGTGTGTGTGTGTGTGTGTGTGTGTGTGTGTGTGTGTGTGTGTTTGTGTTT
>JBBPCY010000032.1:8713158-8726107 GCA_037974405.1 Brachyalestes nurse | reverse complement strand
ATATAGATTTTTTTTTTAAGCATGCTACACTAGTATCATTTCAAGAGGAACTCCCGTCTCCCCATCTAATAGTACTGCATATAAAGTGTAAATAAACAGCAAAACGTCCATTCTTATTAATCCATCCTGATCAGTTGGTCTGTCACACTGTTACATACACTGACATTCTTGACAGAGACAAGAGTCTAGATTGCATAGTTTAGTTTAAAGGTTAAAATCTTGGGATCAGAGGTGAAAAGGTGGGCAGAATCTGGAAGGTTGTAGGAGGTCAAAGAGGTCAGTTTACATAGCTACAGTGCTCCATTATCCAAATCTCCACTGTCTGTGAAATGGATCCCTTTGTACTTATGTAAACTTAATTAATCTCACTATGCTGTATTACAGAGTGCAGGTTTGATACCATTCAAGCAGCACTGTGCTCGTAACAAAAGTAGTGCATCTCATGTGTCATGGATAGCAATCTGTCAGCACCATTCCCCACCTCTGTCCTTCATTTCATATTTCATGCTCTGACTCTAGCAGTGTGTCTTGTCCCAATAGTGTTTTAGGGCACCACAGGCCCGACTAGATGCCATGTTCACTAACTCAATGCATCAGATTACTCTAAAAAGGGTCTTGTTGTTGCCTAAGTGCCACCACAGCCCTCATGGAAGCAAATATAGGAACTAAAGAATAAGGTTGGGAAACAGATCTTATCTGATCTTTTGGTTCTGCATGATGCTGTGACTGCTTGGTGGATTAGAGGAACAGTCTAGCTTTCTTTACAGGCCATATAACATTCATCTGCATTAGCACACTTTGAGTTTGGTCTGTTTTATTAACCCGTTTTTCACCTTTTCTTTAACTCAATACTCAGGAGACCTCTTTTTTGGATGACTGGGGAAAGTTTCCAATTGCAGTAGCTACTGGCATATAGGTATCAAGTACCTTTGTCAGACATTGTATTTGAAATGGTTGAATGGTCGGCCCCTCTGCTCATATTTCCAGTACACAGAGCTGAGCCATGTCTGTTTATAGTGAGGAAAGAAAGAACTATATCAATATGGGGCCACGCATCTGAACTACAAAGGTGTGTACTGATCAGCTTCACTGACCTGAGAGCAGAACTGCTGTTTTTCTGTACCATTCAGTGCAAGGCTTTGAGTGTGGTGTGCATGTTCTTGATCAGTGTGTAAAAGCAATGGAAAGTCCTACTTCAGCCCTGTTCTGGGGCCCTACAGAGATCAGCACAATTTGAGCACAGAGCTGTACACTTGTACGCTGCTCTGTGTCTGTCAACAGCTCTTTTTCCAGAGTTCCAGAAGTCAGCCAGCTTCTTCTCCCCAAAAAACGTTTTCCTTTCTCCCCTGTACATCCGACCCTGCTAATCCAGACTCAATGCAACTGGCTTTCTGTTGACTTAACACAAACGATGTTTACTGCTTGGTGACATTTTAAGTTGTATTGGATAAGGACAGGAGTCATTCCCCTCATTTCCTTGCCAGTCAGCCAATGACTAATGTCTTTGTTCGTGCTTACATTCCACTCACATGTGCTATATTTATTTACTGTGCCAAACAAGGGTCATTACTGATGCTAATCTCAGTGAACCTACTGCACCTGCACAAGTTCCTCATTGCTATCAGCATATCCATAAAACAAGACAGAAAGTGCACAGCTTGTTTCATAAACAGGGATCATCAGTCCCCCATTGCTGTCCGCACCACCCCAAGAGAGTTAGTAAAGTCTGTCTCTTTTCCTCTGCTTTTCAACACCTCTGAGCCCGAATGAAGCCACAGCCAATCTCACAGGGGTGAAAAGCTGAGGAATGTGTGTGAGAAGGCCCGTGCCATCCTTCCCTGCAGTTTCCTGGCATCCTACGGACAAACACTGATAAGATTCTTACTTTATTTCAAAAGCTAGAACTGAATTTCACTCCCTTGCTCCCTTCTGGCAGGGTAACTCTTAATTATGTAGAGCAGTGTCCCTACGGAAAGACTACAGTGACTTACTGTTGTGATGTACTTCTTCGTTGCCAGACAGAATAACCTTAAGTACAGATGCAAAAGATGCCCTAAGACATGGAATAAATGCACAAAATAGATAATCTTGAACTCGTAAATATAATTACCAAAGGTAAATTGCACTAATAAAGCAGCCACATATTGATAGTGACAAATGCAAACGACAGTGTCTCAATTCACCACCAATCCTATATTTTCTAACTTGTTCATCACCTTTAATACCTCTCTCTACTCTCTCTGTCAACAGTTCAAATACTTGAAGAACCTCTTGCTGGTCCACGGCGCCTGGAACTATAACCGTGTTGCTAAATGCATCCTCTACTGCTTCTACAAGAACATTGTATTGTACATCATTGAGGTAAGAAAGATGACAAACGGAGCATTCTGGCCACAAAAGCCAACAGGTGTGAGAGGTAACTGAAAAGTTGCTTTCATAAACTGTCTGAAAGTATTCATGATTAGTTTTGAACAGCAGTGCACTTCCTGAAGACACAGGCCACTTATTGCATTAAGTAATGAAGTTGCTTTTGTGTAAAGTCTGGAAATTTGTTTTAGAGCGGCGCTGCTCAGCTGCTGGTGGAGAGAGACACAGAAGAACAGGCCACAGTGCATCTCTCTCTGCGTTTTAGGCCTGCAGGTCATTCATCTCTGATGGCATGTGATGTTTGACAGACCCAGTACTGATACTAACTTCAGAAGCTTAACCAAGGATGACCTGACAAGTGAAAGAGCTGCTATCAGCAGCAGCTTTATCAGTTTGAAGTGCTGGAGAGGTTTGATCTGAGGCCCTGTACACACTGGCTTCAGTGGAATTATGCCTCGTGGAAAATGGCGTGGTTGCTCTGAAGGGAAGATGTGGAGTTTGACTCTGTTGGTGCCGCTAAATCAGTGTCTCCAGAAGCATTAAAGGAATACTCTAACTTTTATCACTCAAATCCTTATGTAACCTCTGTACGTTATAGTTGATTATGGTGGACAATACATTTGACGTGTTTTCCTGTACTTAGAAAATGACAGAAAAGCTGTTGACCTGATATTTTGAATTTAGAACTACAAACTCACCCTAACAAGGTTTTAGAGTTAAACAGACATTAGAGAATTTATTTCTATGATTAATCCAGCTTTTAAATAATGCAGCAGCACAAATAATTCCACTTTCCTTAAGGTTTTCAGTTATGGTGATTATGGTAAATAAATTATAGACAGTAATAGCATTTATGGCTTAATGTATTTAATTCCACCAGTTTCAAGCTACTTCTATGGCAATTAAGTTTTTAACTAACAGTTTTTTATTCTCATCTATGTAGCAGTTAAAGTTTAGCTTGATTATGTTAGGAGATATTGCAGTATTCCTTTAAACTGTCATAAGAAATTAAATACTATTGGGGAAAACATTGATGATAATTCTTACGTTCTTACTTATTTCTTCTTGATAAGATAAAATCAGCAAGCTGACATTTAAGTTGTGAATATGCACATCAAATACAAAAGACAAAGTATAGCTAACTTTATTTGTACCTATATGTGAAATCCAACATTAGCTCAGGTGACCAGAAGAGATGGTCAGGGGTCCTGGTGTAGAAAGTGCTGATATATGCAGTCCTGCAGTCTCATGATTCCAGCATAAAGAGAAGCAGACAGCTACTTGCTCTGTTGACATTATTTCCAGCTACACAGTATACTGGCCTTCAGACTGACTGGACGATACTCTAAACCATGCCAGGCTGGCATGATGTCATTTGCAGCTCATCTCTCAGGGAAAAACACATCAGTCATGCCAGACAAAGAAGGACATTTATCCACAAAGCTAAGAAATGTGAGCTCCTGAAAAAATCCATCTCTTTTCTATTCATCTTACTCATGGATGCCACTTGACCTCTGAACTCTTTCCCGCTTACTCTCTCTCATTCTGTTTTTTGTATGGTAGTAAATTTCTAAACAATCCATGGATTCTTGTCCGTCTATGGCCAGGAGCATAGAAACGAATCAGGGTAGAAAAAAAAAGAGCTTTTTGTCACTTAAGCCAATGCTTTAGTTTTACCCTCTTTTGATGTGAAGAATTCTAAGGCTCTAATTCTCAAGACCTGCCTTTTCATTGTATGTGTTGACATCACACAGCACACATGCTATGGAAGCTGTGTTTGAACTCTATGGGAAAAGTCCTATACTGTATTTTGGAGTCAAAAATACATCTGAGTTTTTTTGCAGCTAGTGCCGCTTATCAATTTATCAGTAATTCCTGAGAATAGACAAAAAAATGATAAATTGCCATCTGATGAGTGGCAGAATATTGCTTTTTTAATTTCATTTGAATGTTTGTTTGAAGTCATCATGATTAGGCTTTGTGGCCCCCACTAATGCAAATAGAAACTCTTAAAGACGTAAAATAACCTGTGACTTTAAATCAATTTTTTATTAATTCATTTTGTCCCAATCATTACAGTTTTTTTCTCAAAGTTGCTAATCATCCCAGTCTTGGAGATTTTAAGCACTTGTGTACTGCATCTGTTTATTTATTTATATTTTATTAACCGAGGGTAGTCATTTTTACCCACACATTTTTCCCACCACCTTGTGATTGTCACACTACACACAGTCTAATGAAAAAAGTGCTTTTTCTTTCCTTTTTTTTTTTCTTTCCTTTCACTTATGCAGTACAACAGTTAAAACTTCCCAAACCATCTCCCTCTAACACGCCCTCTGACTGTTTCTCAAGCCTCCTTTTGAATTGCAGGCTGTCTGAAAAAGTGAAAAACTGCCCAGTGTTCTGCTGTTGCTGGTGGGGAGGCAGCCTTGTACTGGACACACCTTTTGTTGTGGCTGAGAAATATATCCCCCAGCCTGCTGCAGGGGGTGTGTGACTATAATGGAGGCTCGCTGCTCGCTTTCTCTGCCACCGTACCTGCTGTATCAAACACCTCGCCTTTGTAAAAGCCTGACACCCAAGACACATGCTTTCCAGGGGGCACACAAAGAGATACATTTGTTGCGCTAATAGGTTTACCTTTAAGTGGGTGTGTTTTTTTTTTTCGCCTCCTTATTTCCCAGCCTGTAACCTGGAAAAACAAGAATGAGAATGTTAATGTGAATGTTACCCTCTCAGGAGCAACTTCATGTTAAGAGATACCTTCAACCGGTCTGACCGCTACACATAAAAGGTAGACGGGCTCTGGTAGCAGTTTTTGCTGACTAAAACACTTTTTTTCTATGCATCATTTAGCAGGAAGGAATGACGACCGGGAATTTCAGGGTCTGTTGCTAAAGAGAAAAGACTTTTAAAGTCCCAATCAGGATGTTTTCTCAAAGCTAAATTACTTGTAAAATGATGCATGTCAAGCTGCATAATCTATACACATTAACTGAACAGGCCTAACATCAAAAACTGCATGAATGTGAAAATTATCAAGAAATATTAGCATAACCTTCAAAAGTCCAAAAGAGACTGTGTTCAAATCATCATGCTTGACACACTGCAGCAAAATAAGTAAAACATTTTAAATCTAGTCAATGTATCTAAATGTTTCACTTTGAGAATGATGAAGAACCTTATAGGACATGTTTAAAGGAATAGTTCAGCAAATAATCTAGTTTGCACAATTTTCAATTTAGCCTAGGCATAGTCCAGACTAGGTGAGACTAAAGTTGCTAACAAACATAATCACCCAAATTTAGGCTATTTCAGACTATTGACTGTTGGTTTTGTTAGCAACACTTCAACACTAAACGTTTCTTGGCTAATTACTATATCTGAGCTAGGTGTAAAATGGTATACATTAGATTTTTCACCAAAATATTTTAAGGCATATAATTTTGGTAGATCCATTGGCATATCATTTTTTATAATTCAAGAAATAATGCTTTAGACAAAACAAAGAAAACGTCTAGAAATAAATAATCCTATTTATATACTTATTATAAACAGCTTCATATTGTAAATAATTTAAGTTTGTTTCACTTTTCAGGATATCATTTATTGTAATCAAGGGATGTTTGTATTGTCACTGTACTTTCAGTGAGTTTCGGTACAGCTTGTGCTTCTCTTATATTATGAAATCACTTAAAAATAATTATAGAATACAAAGAATAAAAGTTAAAGGTTTCGCAGTTCTAGTACCAGAAAAGTTAAAGATAATTGTTTTTCGGAGTTATGTAGGATTGTCTGCACTGCAAACAAAAGCTCACTCTCACACAGCCATGATTGTCTAGGAGGGCTGTGGAGCATTTGATTGACAGGTCGTCAGTAGGCCTCGCTCAGGCTGATGGACAAGTGGCATTTATGAGGTAATTACAAGAAGCTGTTTAAGCCAGAGCAGACGGGCCACAGAAAGAGGCTGCCTGGTGCCCTCATTATCCAACTCCTCAACCTTTCTCTCCTAGCCTCTCTCTCTTGCGCCGCATCTCCCCTATACTCTGCCAAAGCATTTAGATTTAGCACCCCTCTTTCTTCAGCCTTGCCTTGTTGGGCTGCTTTCTTTCTTTCAGGCTCTTTATGTAGGGGAGAAAGGCAGAGGGCCCCGTCTGCATTTTAAGAACGCAGTAAAGGAGCACAGGGGCCTAAAGGGGTGCAGAGGATAAATCCAGCTTCCCGGCTCTTGCTTTCTCTCTCTCTCTCTTTATATTTTCTCTTTATCTTCTTCTGTTTTCTCTTTTGAATGAGCTTTGACTGTGGAACTCTTTCTTTTTGATTTGCTGATGGATATTCCAAGAGCGGCACTGACCAGATTCCATGTGAAATACACGTACACGTTTGCTTTTTCGGATTGTGCGGTGGGGGGGAGAGGCCAGCCACACCCCTGCGCTGAGCTGTGCTGAATGAGAGAAGGAGGGGAAAAAAGCCAGAGACGAAAAAGCAGCAGTCGTAATGAGCAAATCAATGCGTGCTTCTCTCCACAGAATGGATGAGGGAGAGAGAGCAGCAGGCCAAAGCACTCACTCACACAAACGTATTTAACTGCTGCCTATGAATAGAGAAGTTTTATTTAGCACAACAATACGCTGGAGGCCGGCAGCCAGTACTGGTCCCACAGCAGCCTGCTAGCCCCTGACTACTGAACAGGACTGTTTACAGCATCTACAGAGATGTGTGTGAAAGTGGGCGACAAGAGTGAAGATAAAACACCAACATTTTATCGCTTGCCGTGTCTCTGCTGTAGCAGAAATGCAGTGATTCTGTTACATTGTCACATTTTGGCTGTGTATATTTGTGTGTTTGTTTTTGTACATTTTCATTTGTACATGTGTATATGTACATTTGTAGCGATTGTTTTGTAGGTGTGGGAAAACTAGAGAAAAAACAACAACTTTAACTCTCAGGGGCAGCAAGAAGTCTTGTTTTGGTACGTGCAATCAGCTCTGTAATTACTGGCACAATTGGTAAAGGGGTGAAAGTTGTGGTGTATGTGTGATTAATAGCTCAATTTCAAGTTGTGAGAGAAATCTATCATTTCATTTTTTTAACAAAGCTTTTATCAGGACCGGTTTTACCAGTCTTTACCAAGAAAGGCAATAATTATGGAGTTTTCTATGATATATGCATAATGGCCTGACGAGCTATAAAAACAAACCTGTGTGTTTGTGTGTGGAAGAGAGAAAGCAGAAGGGAGTGAAGGACAGCAGCTCTCCTTTAAAAACAATATCACGGTAGAATGCACCTGATGGGGACCTGGAATGGGTGGGCGTGTTTTTTTGAGGGGGGGTTCCCTCCCTTTCTTTTGCCCGGGGGTGTGAAGAGAAGAGGCGACAGACATTTGTTTTGGGAACGTTTTCACGCATTGGCTCACACACACCCGTGGAAAAAAGGGCTTGTGTGTGTGTGCGCGTATGGGGCTGGTGTTGCATGCAGGGGCCTCGGTTGGGGGTTCTGTCAAAATCAAGAATTTGTAGCAATTCATGCTTTCATAATGGAGTTAAATGAAGCGAGGAAATGTCCGCCTGGCTCCAGCCCTACACAGCAAGCCTGGTGTCTGCTCAACAGCCGTGCCTTACACACTCACGCACACACACACAGAGGCATAGTCCATTAGGATTCAGTGTTTGTGTCACAGGACTATGGCTGTGTGGATGTTGTTGAGAAGCTTTAGAGAAGCCCATATCACCTCACACATGCACACTAAGGAGCCTGTTCAACTAAAAGCACTTGGTGCATTAACTTTAAAGCTCAGCATTTTCACTCATTAAATTATGGTATGCTTAGACACATATGTACATACCTGTAGAGGGTAATGTATAGCAGTACTTCACCATTTCATACCCATCTGCTTGTGCAGTCGCTTCATATGTCATACATCTAGATTCATTCCTGACATGCTATATAAAAGACATAATTGTAAACCCAGCAGGTTTTCTCCAGCATCTCCAGCCTCTGTCTTTACCATCTAGGCCTTGGAGTTTCATGGCCTGCTCTCACTAATGGACATATGAGGTGGTAATCCTGGCCTGTATGGTGAATGGTTTACATACACCTTATCTTTCCCTGTCTTTTGGCCCTCACCTCAAGGCTTTCTGTAACCTCTCCCCTCTCTCCCCAGACCCATAACTCTCCAGTGGTGGACTGGGAGTGGAAGTTTCACTGATAGGAGATCAGTATTTGTGGTTTCCTTTAAGGAAACTCCTCCAGGGATTCTGTTCTTAAGTCAGGGCCTCATATGTTGGAGGAAAACTCCAGAGATCTTCTCCTCTGATCTTTTCCCTCTATAGTTTAAGGCCTCTGGAACCATTACTGCAAAAAAAAGCTAGAACACTTCTCTCCTACTATAGAACAACCCATCCTGGGAACGCTGTCTCCTTCTCTTTGACATGGAACTGCTTCTCTGAGTAATGATATGCTGAGCCAATGCTGCAGCTTCAGTCAAAATATAAGGCTCCACACTTTGAGTGATTTGATGTTAGTTGCAAAGTCATCTAAACCTTCTCTTGTAGCAAATCTTCTGTAGCAGTCACTTCTACCATGTGACCATCTGTTGCAGTCTTTGCTCAGCACTGATTCTGATTTTGTAACTAATGACTGCTATTCATTAAAACTAAACCCCCTGTATTCTGTCCTGGCTGTACTTTCTATATATAAAAGCAATTTAGCAGTATTTTAATTGCACAGTTTATTATAATTTGGAATGATTACTTGAAATTAGGTTACAGTTCACAGAAGGTACAAGCAGCGTCTGTATATGTGATATGATATGACCCCTTTGATGATAATCTCTGACTGAGACGCTGTCCTCCGCTATCAGTGATAGAGAGAGGTTCAGGGGAGGTCTGTAAGAAGGGGTCATCACACCAGACATTTTTCTTTCACACATACTCGCATGCCCCCACAGATAATGAAAATAACAAAAATGGCTTTGATCAATCTTTATGATATCTGTTGAGCATTAGTGTGTAAGCAGATTCTCAGGGTAAAACTTGTATGGCCCATTGTGGGTAGTATAAATGACATTTTTGGTCTTTATGTTAAATTCACTATTTGAAAAAGTGCAATTTTCAACTTATTGTAATTATTCATAATGGTTAATGTAATTATATATAAATATTTGTACATTTATTATTTACAATAATTATAGCCTTTCATTGACAACAATCTTTTCTTACGTTTAAGGTTGTAAAAAGCAAGAAGTAGCCTGTAGTTTGCAAACTGCCTGTAGATGAGTTGGACCAATCTGATAATAGGGAATATGTTGAATATTTAAGTGAACGTAAAGTAATACAATATCATCACTGTCATATTGAAAACGTGTAACTCTGGTTGTTCTTTACATTGGGTAAATGTTGCCCATTCCCAGAACAGTAATATTATTCATAATTACTTGGATTAACGTGTTGAATTAACATACATTAGTCGTAGTGTGTTATAATCTCTGCACGTTATAACCTCTGTACACCGTTCCTGCATTCTTTTAGCAATGATATGTGTAAATATAATATACTGTATAATCTTATTATTTTTAACAAGTTTTGTTCTTTTGGAAGAAATGTTCTAATGTGTCTGGTAGTTTTCACAGGCAATGACAAATGTCTTCATGTGTGGCATGTGTCTTCATATGTTATCCAGCACCTGGGATTTTGATTGGTCTTATTGTAATTCAGCAAAGTTGAAGACTAAGGATGGTATGATTTTAATCTTATTTATAATTTCGTGTGTCCCCTCTTTCTTTCAGATCTGGTTTGCCTTTGTGAATGGCTTTTCTGGTCAGATTCTTTTTGAGCGTTGGTGCATCGGCCTGTATAACGTGGTAAGTGTATGTGTGCCTGAGAGTGTGTGTGTGTGTGTGTGTAATTTACTGTGAGAGCCAATGTGTTAACGTGTCTCCCCTGTCGTGCTGAGGCAAGAAACTCATTAGCTGCGGCAGCCCGAGCGACTCCTTTACTGCAGGCCTGTGTCATCGACATCCTGAAAATCTCCCTCTTATTTATGAGCCCTTGTCAAGTCCATATTCCCCCAGTGCCTAGAACTATGTCCTGAATGTGCTAGAACAACAGCCGCTCATGACCCCAAAGAGCTGCCTTAAAATGGCCAGCAGTGAATGATAAAGGAGCAGGTTGAATTCAGGCTCACACTTACACAGACAGACACACACATACACACACAGCTGTCTGAAAGCAGCCCTGGTGACTGCAGTTTGCCTCGGGGACCAATTCTGGGCACATGTGAGTTAAATTGATGTGTCCTGTTTAGTGCCATGAAACGCCTGTACAGTATTATGTTTAGGGTTAAACTTTTAGTTGTTTGTTTGTTATTATGATTTGTTTCCACAGGAATGAAAGTGAACAGAAAATATTCACTGATGACAGCTGTTCATTTGAATGTTCTTTTTTTTTTTTCTTTTTTTTTGCTCCTGAGCGAAAAAAAATAAAGCAGTTAAAAAGTCGCTTCAGCTCTCTGCTATGGTTGACTGGCACGGCAAGGCAGTAACGACTTGGCACAGCCTTTTCTCTCTTTATCTGAAAGAGGAGGAATTCCACAGCTTCAGAGGGGGTCTATCTGACGCAGCGGTCCGAATCCACCCCTGAATGGAAGTCTCCATTTCTATGAGAGCAGAGTCTAGCGGAGCATATCCTGCAGCCCTGGCGGCCAAAGCTGCAGCTGGGCCAGTGGGAAAGATTCTGTACTGAACCTGTGACCCTCTCTGCTCCATTATACCACTCCTCTCTTTCAGCAGCTGCTCACACACAAACCTCACAGAGGGAAAAAATTTACTGAAACCGTACAGTGAATCTACTAACGAGCTGCGGGCATTGTGGCAGATGTTCATGTGAGATAACTTTTGCATATGGAGTGAGAGTATCCAAATAAGATAAATGCCAAAAAGTTTCATGCTCAATGGAGTGCAGCGAGCAAGCAGACACAGAGAAAATGCAGGTGGGTGCGCTGTCTGGAACAAAATGGCCCGTCTTCTGGTGAAGAAATTTGTCAATTAGAAGATTCACCCTAATAGCCTGAATCGCACGTCCACTAGACTTCGAAATGTGAAATGGCCATGAATGTCTCAAATACAGTTTTGCTACTGACACAGATTACTGTCCTCAGGTGCTTTTTAAACTTTTAGTATTTTCATTAAAATGTTTACCTTTTAACTTACAATTTATTGCCATGGAAAATCAGGAGGTGACAGCTTCTTCATTTCCAAATTGTGTGGAAAAAAAATACTTTAATTTCTGTACACACATACACACACACACACACACAGGAACTGTACTGGGTCTTGTTCTCACATTCACACTGAGCCCATTACCATTTTAATTACTATAACATATCTGGGTAAAGCTACACGTGTGAAAGGGGCTCTAGATTATGTATGCCATATGATTTAAAAAATCTGAATTTTAATTCTACTGTGTTTTGTGTTTTTTGTGTTTTCATTTTTCCAGATCTTTACAGCTCTGCCACCCCTGACTCTGGGCATTTTTGAACGCTCCTGCAGGAAAGAGAACATGCTCAAGTATCCAGAACTCTACAAGACCTCCCAGAATGCCATGGGCTTCAATACTAAGGTAACCCTCTCATCTCCAATAGAACTCTGTAGTGCTGAATTGTGATTCATCTGATACTATTACCAGTTAAAGACTGTAAGTAAAGATTTATAAAATGAGAATTCTTAGTAACTTTTCAAACCTATTTTGTATTTGTTTAAGTTATATTGTCTGAGAGTTTTATGAATCCTACTGGATAATTCCCCTCAGATTTGGTTCGAAGTCACACAGTTTGGTTGTCTTGGTATTTTTGGAATATAGGTTTTCTACTATGCAGTTAATAAAACTATTTGAAATTATTAGAAGTAATGAATGCATTTGTTTTCTGTACCAACAGATCATAAACCAATCTATGTTATCAGAGATTTTTTTTTATACATATGTGTTTTACTTAACTGGTCCAGAATGTTAGCCTTCAGTAAGCTTTGGTATGTGTCTCAGACATCAGGAGAAAGTGTGAATAGCTTACTGTAGCAGTTGTTTGTGTCTGTATTTGTCTGACCTCATGCCTCTCTCTCAGTAGCCTTTGGAACTGTCTGCTGTATTAATCAGTGGCCAGAGCTGTCTCCCAACCTCAGTGTGTGTGTATGTGAGTGTGTGTGTGTGTGTGTGTGTGTGTGTGTATGTGTGTTAGCTTGCCCCTGCTGTTAATGAAGCTGTCTCCTCTTCAGCCTCTGCGTGTCGGCCTGTGTCCCCTTGCGCCCCGGCTCCACAAGCGTGGAGACCTGCTCAATACGGCACCGACACGGATTAGACACAACAACCCCCCACCCCTACCCCCCACTGCAGAAATGCTGTTAGTAGGGCAAAAATTGAAGAAAGGAGAAAGAAGGGAGAGGGGAAGCAGAAGGAAGAGAGTAGATCAGAAGTAGAGGGAAAGTTTTATGGAAAGCTGCAGCATTTACATGACGTGTGTGTGTGTGTGTGTGTGTGTGTGTGTGTGTGTGTGTGTGTGTGTGTGTGTGTGTGTGTGTGTGTGTGTG
>JBBPCY010000032.1:8670127-8690758 GCA_037974405.1 Brachyalestes nurse | reverse complement strand
TGTGTGTGTGTGTGTGTGTGTGTGTGTGTGTGTGTGTGTGTGTGTGTGTGTGTGTGTGTGTGTATATGTGTGTGTGTAACCTTCCAGCCTGTACTGGGCAGAAGAGTCCTTGTTGGCAATGCTGAGCTAAAGCTTGACAGATGTTGCACAATGCACTGTTAATCTCTCCAGTGGTGGCTAATCTTTCTGAACTGGGTATTTGTTTGCAATATTATTCATCTGATAGTTCGTACAAGCTTGTACTTTTGTTTTTACTCTCATATGGTGTACCTCTTCTCTGAACGGAAATCTCAGTGTTTTTCTTTTCTCGGCTTATCGTAAAGTATAGCCTTAGTGCATTCGTCCCTTACTCTCTGCTTTCAGTGAGTGTTTTCTGTTCTGAACGTTTGCTGTCGTCGTCGGCTCTCGCTGAACTGAACACTGGATGCTTTCTGACGTGACCGCAGTGAAAGAGCTGGACCGTTGCTTTAGCAAACCGTCGTCTGTGGACGTGGTCGACTGCATGAATGGTTTAAATGTTAGTCGTACACAGATTTTCCTTTAGTGTTGGTCACTTTAAAGAAGAAAATGCACTTTTTTTTGTATTAACCTTTTTTCTTTGTTCTCTCTTTCTTTTATGTCTTCATTGTTTAATGATTGTTCAGCATGTTGGGACTGCAAAATCTTAAGTGTTCTGTCTTTTACTGCCATAAAGGACTACTGAAATAAACTTTACAACTTGAACGAGGAAATAAAAGCTTTTTGTCATTACTACTGATATTTCATGAACATATTTGCTCTCAGTTTAAAAATGTGTTGTTTTTACCTTTCTTATTGATCTATAGTTACACCTTCTATCCATCTATGTGTATTTTTTTTTCTGCTTCATCCTGAGCTACTCCCTTGAGGTCTTCCAACTCAAATTAGAGTTACTATAATGACTCTTTGAACACTTAGCTATTATTTAACATTAATCTTCGCTGTTTCCGGACAGTTCCAATTGCCCATTTCCTGTCTAGACCAGCGTGTGTCCACCAATTATATCAAAACACCTAAATTATTTCATATAATAACCCCCCCCAATCATGGGCAAACTTTCGCATCACGTTTTATCACAGGTGAAGTGAGAAACTGAAATATTGCAGTTGTAGAAATTCCAGCTCGTTTTTTAAAACGCTATCCATCAAGATGTCTGACCTTTTTGTGTTGCACTTGTTTTACTCGCCAGGCTGCGTTCTTTAGCAGGATGATCCCTCTCTGCACCCAGCCCTGTCCTACACTAAATCTGTTTATGAGAAGGTCTGGATTTGAATCATGTTGACTGGATTTTGGCCCCAGTTTTTGCACTCGCCTCCATCTATCTAAACACAGTCCTGTGGGATCTGTCCGTCTTAAACACTGCACTGGAAATCAAAACATTTTCATTACAGAAGTCATCAAGAATTCATGTAGTTACTATACTGCACATGCCATCATTCTGTACAGTAAATAATAGCAGTTTATTTTTCTGTTGTGCTTGTTTTGCTTCCTTATGCAGCTCAAACATAATTTCCTGCTTGTATACTTTATAAAAAAATGCAATTATTTCTAAACACATTCAGCACTACGTGGCATATTTGTCTCATTTGATAACTGTGTGGGGTGAACAGTCATTTTTTTCCCCTTTAAAATGGCACATAACGGGCTGCACACACGCATGCGGCTGTGAGAACCTAAACAGGAAAAGGCGGAGAGGACTCCGAACACATCGGCCTGCTTCACACATAATAAACAGATGGACATCTGATGGTCAGATGTCTCGTTTAAACTGCCCAGTTCAGCTCCCACTGAAATCTCGGGTCATCTGGGGTTGGCTGAGCTACTTTCCTCTCAACTCTGCATTAAAACAATTTATTCCGGTTCGGAAACTGAACTGTAAATTGCTAAGTGTTCATTCAGTCTCGGTGGTCCACTAGAATTTGTCCACAGGACGAGGTCTTTCCCCTGGCTTGATGATGTACAGTGCTGATGATCCAGACCACAGACCAGTGCTTTATATTAAAAATATCACTATTTATAATCTTATCCCGTTCATATTTGTGAAATTAAGCTTTAGAAAGTTGTCTGTTTTTAATTTGTTAGTTTGTTGTAATTTGTTTTTTAATTTGTTAATTTGTTGTGATGTCACAAACACCAACATGTGCCTTTTCAGCCTACGATAGTTTAGCCCCAGCCACTGACTCTGAAGTTCTAAAGAGTGTTTCAGTTTGATCTGCTCTTTGAATACAGGGTAGCAGGTCTTGTATACACATATAAAAGCAAAGTAACAGAAGGAGCATGATTAATTAAAAGTGAAAAAGAGAAATAATGGTCTTGTATGGATATTTATGGAATGGAAAATGGTCATGTCAAAATGAATTAGGACTGGTTTTGGAACATGGAACATAAACAGTAAGTCAATAGATGGACCTCAGAGGGGAAAATAAATACAAGAAAATGATGGAGATGGGCCCTTTAATACATTGGCCATTCTGTTCTGAAGAAGCTCAGTATTGTTTGTTACAGTGAAATTTAACAGTGGCTGTTAAAGGAAGGCCACATAATTTAATTGAATCACTGTAGGAAGCAGAGTTAAATACTCATCTGTGGGGTGTGACTGTACATTTTACAGGCTGCTCTCTGGGTCATCACGTCGCTCCAGTTGGTCAGACATTTCAGTAACATGTGACCACTGAGAGCACTGTGCTCTCAGAGAGACTGTGCCACTAATGTAACCTGAAACCATTGCAATTATGGCAGTTATTCAGCTTTCTTTGAATTATGCTAAATTAAAAACTGGCACCAGATTATGGAAAAACAAACAGTCGGAGACAGTCCTCCACCAAAAAAAAGGGTTCCCAGAGGTAGCTGTGTGTCTTACTCATAAGTTGAGACGAGGAATGAGGAATGTTAAGAAATATGGCTCAGCATTAGTAGCTATTCTTTCACAGAGCAAATAAACAAATATATACTGTAATATAAATTTTGTCATAAACGCAAATGTGACCAGTCTGCTTGCCTAAGATCTCTTATCTAGTATAGCAAAATACCCCCCCAACACACACACAAACACACACACTTGGTAATCATCGCTCTTTTCCTAGTAGACCCTACTCGCCTTTGCACCCTCTTCGATTGTCAACAGATTTAAATCCCTGGTTTGCTTCCATGTCGTTTAGTGAATGATAACAAAAAGTTTTGTCCAGAATCAGTTCTGTTAATATGTCTTCATTCTTCATTTTCACATTATTTTTCAGTCTTTTCCTTGAGCGTCCCGACAATTCTGGCAAACAAGACTAATTTATTCTCCGAAGGATAGAAAACATTTTTATATAAAACGTGAAAAGTGCATCAATTTAATAGAACTTATTAGGAGGTGCAAACGGGGGGTTGTGTGCTTTTATCTGCGTGTTAGACTCCAGACTTTAGTCCAAATGAGGTCTCTCTCTCTCTCTCTGCCTCTCTCTCTCTGTCCTGCCAGATTCAGCAGCTCTCTGGCTTCATCTGTCAACAACAATCATATCACCAGTTTTCCTCTTTTCTTCCAGTCCTGATGTGTGTGAGAGCGACAGTGTCTCCTGCCAAAAATGCATCACTGCACGCTGGATGGCCACGGCTGAAGTCGGCAGAGGCCTCTTGCTAAGGGGCAAAATGGTGATCCAGTTACTGATACGTCAACCATTGACCTCTTCATGCTTTGCCCACAAGTGCAGCCTTTCTTAACAACTGAGGTCTGAAAAGCTTTACAGAACTTTGGCAATAAAACCATTCAATCTGACAACCTTAGGTTGCAGTTTAGGTGGAGGTGGATGAGCAAATGGCATCATTATTCCATCATGTAGAATGCAGAAGTGGAATAGAACAGAAAAACAGTGAAAGATGGACACTGTATTAAGATTAACAGTAAAAATGGATTCGCCATTTAGACATACTCCAGGTTAAAACTGGCCTCCCAGTGTGAGTAGGCTCTCTTAACGCTGCATAATTCAAAAAAGATTAAGCCATCGTTGTTATAATCTGTCCTGACATATGACTACCCTCCTCCTAGCTTGGTAACATCTTTCACCTCAGCTAGTAGCTGGTAACTGGCGATGGCTGAACTGAGGAGAAAACTGTTTTTTTTACTCTTTCAAAACAAACTTTAACATATATATGTATATGTATGTAATAGTACAGAATATTTTGTAGGGAGTTTTATTTTGACTTTATATTTGACATTGTTCTTGTCTTTGTGTCTCTTTGTATCTGTGCCAGATTTCTGAATCTGATTAACATTCACGCAGCATTTTCCACCCCTGTTTGAATTTGATTTTTGCTAATGTTCTGTAAAGCATGTCCAAACTCAAAGCTGAAAGAATGTGTTTGTGATGCATGGATTGGTCAGTTGCATCACGACTTTTCCTAAATTTCCCAAAGTATGAGTGACGAAAGAAGCAATCCAGGAAATAAGAGCAGGAGAGAGAGGCAGTCCATTGCCCAGTGCCTGTCTCTTAGTGGTGCTGGACTCCAGCTCCAGTTCAGCTCTGACCAAAATCTGCAAAGTTTTTGCTCCCGCTGAAAGGTTCGGGCTGCAGTGGGAAGAAGTACTGCTGGGAAAGGATAAAGCTGGAGTCCTGGTGATGCTGCTGTAGCTGCCCATGCCCGTGCATGTGTGAGTGTGTATGTGGGTGTGAGTGTGAGAGGCTGGCCTGTAGGCACTGAGGAGAGAAGTATGGTGGTGGCGGCGGTGGTGGCAGTATTGGCTGGGTGGAGCTCATGGATGCGGTTGTGTTAGAGGACGTGGACGACGCCAGTAGGATCTGCTGCTGCGCGTTCTGCTGGACGCCCGATTCGACCCTGCCTAGAGAGAAGCGGCGCAGCGAGCTGCCCCCTCCTGCACTGCTGGAGCTGGTGGTGGCCGTGCTGGACTGGCGCGAGGGTGTGCGCAGGCTGGCTGGTGCAGCTCCAGGGGTCAGGATCATTGGGATGGTCTCGCCCTGGCAGCTCCGTAGAGAAAAGCGCATGGGCTGCTGGGCTGGTTGCTTCGGCCGCAGACACGTACAGCAGTACACAGCCACTAATGAGGCAATCACCACGAATGCCACGAAGATTGAGCCCACCATCAGGAAAGGCATGTAGATGGGTTCTGAGAGAGAGAGAGGAATCAGAGAGAAAAATTTAATGGAACTTTATGGGTCTATTTTAATGCCCTGAACTATAATATGGCAGTGGACATGATTATGTGATGCATTTGTATAGTATTTCTTAAAATGAAAACAATTTGTTTGGTAATTAAACCATGTAACTGTGAAACATGATAAGAAATATTATTGTGGTCATTAATGTCACTCTAAGTTTGTATGCTATTTTAAAATGTGGTACAATTGGTTCTTTTTTTATATAATCAATCTCATTAAATGTCTGAAAAAAACTAAACCTTAATATTTATCATAAACATTTTTTGTTCATGAAAAAAAGTATTATGTGATCTGTTTTTGCCTACCTCCCAATAGATGCAATGAAATTCACAGATTATATTAAATTTAACCCTTTCACCTCTAAAAGTCGACCCAATTCATAACTACATAAACGCCACATTAGTCTCACAGCAGCTACTGAATCATTTATAAAAGTTACAGGATTTTTAAAAATGGCAAGGCTGAAGCCCAGAGTCCAGCTAGTTAATTTAATTCGCTTAAATTCTATTTCTACAGTGCTTTTTGCAACAGATGTTGTCCACAAAAGCATTGAAGAAAGAATGATGAGTGTTACTTAGGGCAAAAGGGTTAAAAAAAACTTCCTGAGAGTGGAACCAAGAAGCCAAACCTTAAAAAGGGAACATGTTTTCCTCTGGGGCACATCAGATGCAGTTATCAGGGTTAGACCTTATAGAATCACATTAAACTTAATGTTCAGTTTAACTTAGATATGTTGTGAAGTGTTAGTTAAAGATAAGGTGGGCCTTTACGGTACATCAGCTGGACCCTCAAAATAAGGTTCTTTAACTAAAAGTGAAAAATAAGTAACACAATATTGCTATTGTGACTATCCTGCCATGCAATAAACTGTATATTCATCAATCATTTTGTTGAAATGTTTATATTAATGCTGAGGGAATGTGCTGCTGTGGACGTGGGACCAGTGTCGGGTTCTGTTACTGCACATGACAAGCCAGTACAAACAAAATATCTTCCCCTGTCTCCTGGCCTGTTTATGTCATGGCATCCGATTGCAGTGAGGGTCAGAGTGAGGAGCCCAGGGCTTCAATCTGACCTGAGAGAGGAGGAACAGATGGATGGAGTCCTCTAGCCCGACATTTTGGAGATTTACTTAAGATAAAGCACAAATTGAACACATTTTTGAGGTGCTCTTATAACTAATTTATTTGATACATATTGATCTCATACCTGCTCATTTATTGGAGTTTGACTGTTGTGGGGGATCTGTGGAGAGTTTATACATCTTTATACACCCAACTGCCATTCAAGCTGCTGAATTATTTTTAAGGTGGTTTAGAGAGATTTATTTAACAATTAAATAAATAGTGACCAATCAAAAGAATGAGTGAAATCTCTCCAGATTTAAAGTAGCAGCAGTATTGTTATTTTCACTGTTGTTATTATTTATAGTAGCATTATTGTTATTATTACTTTTATTATTATTTATAGTAGCAGTATTATTATTATTATTACAGATATTATTTATAGTAGCAGTGGTTTATAGGAGCTGTATTTTATTACTGATATTATTTATAGTAGCAGTAGTGTTGTTATTAATACTGTTATTGTTATTTATTGTATTAATATTGTTATTTTTACTGTTCTGATTTTGGTGATGTTACTGTTACTCCCGACTGAAATATGAATGCTGTCTGTGTTATATAGTCAGTATGTATTACAGTTACAGGTCAGGGTGAACTGTTCATTCACAGTCTGTTGAAAATAAGTGAATTAGATGATGAGATAATGAGTGTTAATTCTGCTCACTTGTTGAATTTCCTCTGTGAAAAAGCAGAGTGTCGCTAAACTACAGCTCACTGTTAGTCCTGTTTCTGTTTCAGTTTCTAGTTATCTTCACACACATCGTTAAATAAATCACAGTGATTTATTAGCTGGTAAATTTTCCAAACTAACGTGTAACGTCAGACCAGAGTTTGTCCGAAAAAGTTTTTTTACTAAACAAAAACTAGTTTGAACCCAATAAAATCAGTCAATTAAAGCAGATTTAATTATAAAAAAAAACACCGCTGCAGAAAATGTATAATAATAATAACAATAATAACAACTACAATAATAATGGCAATAATAATAATTATTGTAATTATTATTGTTGTTATTATTAGTGTTACCATTATTATTATTAGTAGTAGTATTATTATTATTATTATTATTATAGCAAAATCCCATAAAACATAAATTGTTTTGTTCATTTGTATCTCAGCGTTTACATCGGTGTATTACTTTTTTTTTTTAACTTTTCAGTGACTGATAGACCAGAGTGGAGGTGTCTGTAGTTTTATTCACATTAGGAGAGGAATGTCCTGGTAATTCAGGACTGCAGCTGCTGAAATAACGCTCCACAACAGGAACATGATCTCTCACCCTCAGGTAATCAGGGGCTACAGTTACCTCAGTAAAATGTGCTTTGGTAAAATGGTAGAGAGGTTATATTTGATTTCCTTGGACTACAGTTTACTTCTAAAGTGTTTGAGATTTTTCCTTCCGCTCCGGTTTATTCACCATTTATTTTCTAATTTCTTTTGGGGTTTTAATTTTAATTAATCCCTGGACTGGTTTATTGCTTTAGTATTTTATTATAGACCAAAAGGACGTCAGGAGCTCCGCTGGCTGATGGATGCAATAAGAAGCTGAAATCCAGGTTGATGTTGTTCTTCAGTTACTTTTACTTGTGTTTTGCGGTGATGTGGCTCTACAGTGTGTGTGTGTGTGTGTGTGTGTGTGGATCTTACAGTCTCTGCTGACTGATGGATGCACTAAGAAGTGCCTGGAGACTCTTTTTATTATTCAGGTTATTTTTTGTTCTGGTGCTACTTTTACTGTTTTGCAGTGTGTATGTGTGTGTGGGGGGGGGATCACTCACGTGCAGTGTATCCACTGTTTTCCGCCTCACGGTCGTTCGTACACGCTCCCTGGTCGAGGCGCGCTCCGGTGGCGGCGCAGCAGTACCGGAGCGCGCAGGTCCCGCAGCACACGCGCGCAGCCGCCGTGTCCAGCTGCTCGGGACACTGGAAGCCTTCGTGGTAGTTCCCACTCGTGTCCAGCCAGCCGTGGCAGTACTCGCCTCGGGCATCGGACGCACCGAGGCTCCAGGACACGCAGCCCAGCACGAGACAGTGCAGCACCCGCGCCATTACGCAGGGAGAGAGAGAGGAGAGAGGAGAGGAAAGAGGGATCAAAAACACGCGACGGTTGCTCTCATTCGCATCCTCAGCATCAGCCCGATTACTTTCTACCCTCCTCTCAGCCCTGCTCCACAGTGGGGCGCGGAAAATTGAAAAAGTGAAAATGTACACCCCAGCAGTTCCAAACAGAATGGGAGATAATGGGATGAATAAGAATAAAAAAATAATGATCACGTGCTGTTAAACCGACACTTTTAAAGTTCCAGATCGTCAGTGGTTCAGGCTCTCCGCCGTTTTACTTTACCAACTGCCAACCAAGAAGCAAAAAAGAATAAAATGTTCAAAATTTAAACGTGCCCGTTTCTGCAGTTTTCCAAGGATGAGAAAATAAATCCAGACTTGCACTGCCTCTCTCCGACCCTCGTGTCTGCAGCAGGGGTGAACTCGAGCTCCTTTTTGTGTCTTTTCTGCATGTTCGTCATCACTCGCGTGGCCCGTGAGCTTTATTATTGTTGGGATTTTGTTTCCCGCCTGTATTCCGGAAAAGCCCCGCCCCCAACACTTAGATTGGCCAGTTAGAATGGCAATATTTAGTGAAGGGCAAATACACTATATGGACAAAAGTATTGGGACACACCCAGGGATTTTTCAGGGATTGGGCTAGGCCATTTACTTCCAGTGAACGGCAATCTTAATGCTTCAGCATACCAAGACATTTTGGACAACTCCATTTTTCCAAGTTTGTGGACAGTTTGGGGAAGAACCTATTCATTATAGGTTTCATTATATTACATTACTTTACATTCCAGCATGACTGTGCCCCAGTGCGCAAAGCAATGACCATAAAGACGTGGCTGGATGAGTTCAGTGTGGAAGAACTTGACTGGCCCGCACAGAGTCCTGACATCAACCCCATCCTACACCTGGGTTGAACTGGAACGGAGATTGTGAGCCAGGCCCGCTTGTCCAACATGTGTGCCAGACATTATAAATGCTCCCTGTTGGTGTCAGGTGTCCCAATATTTTTGTCTATATAGTGTATGTTTATGTAAACAGGGTGTGTGTATAAAAGCATATAATAATAAGCATTGTTTACGCAAATTAGCTGACATTAACGTTTAGCGTCTCTGGTTGCTAAGCGACAAGCTAAAAGGACGTAATTTTCTTCCTGCACCTGTTTTCAGATACAAGCCCCGCCTCCTCTCCTCCCTGGGGCGGGGTGGATGAAAAATGGGTGAAGGTAAAGGCAGACGCCTCTCTAGATCGCCGCTTAGCAACTTGAGACGCTGAGAAGAACTTCTTATAGATGTCCAGAAACATAGAGAGGGGGGATAGAGCGAGTGAGGAGAGAGAGAGAGAGAGAAGAGAAAAACATGTATAGAGAGAGAAAGAAGAGAGTGAGTGAAAGAGAGACAGACAGGGGTCTGTGTCGTCTTCTTGTTGTCATCACACATGTCCCTTAATATAAACATTTTAGTTGTTATTGGTTGTTATTAATTATGCCAGAGTGACGCATTTTATAAACAATATTTTTGCTTCAACCTAATGTGACCCACTAGCGTTCATTTTTATTAATTTTTTCCATAGCACATTCTGCATAAAATGCTGACGCAGATAAATACATACATGTGAAATGAATGGCTTTGATTCGCTGTTCTGTGTTATATATTGTAGTGTAATATCAGTGAATTATAGAAACTGAGTTGAGTTTAAAGGAAACTTTACTTTAAGTGGGAACATTGTCACAGGGAGAATACATTAATTGAGTTTAGTTTAAGATTTTCTCTCAAATATAGCTTTTACTTGAAAGCAAATGATGTTTCTTAAGTTATTATTACTGATGCCTGTCCTCACCGTGTTTTCGTGTTTGTCTTTAATCTGTGCTGTTAGGCCGCCCTCTAGTGGACGACTCAATGTTTGCAATAGTCAATCATCGATTTCTTTTCATGTACAGACTGACATACACAAAATGGACAAAAGTATTGGGAAGCCTGACCCTTACACCAGCGGGGACTTTATGACATTATATTTAATACGCAGACTTTTATATGGAGTTGGTCCCCTCCCTTTGCAGTTCTGGCACTGATGTCGGATGAGAAGGCCTGGCTCACAATTTCCACTCCAGTTCATCCCAAAGGTGTTGGATGGGGTTGAGGTCAGGGCTCTGTATGGGCCAGTCAAGTTCTTCCACACCGAACTCATCCAGCCATGTCATCCATCCAAGTCATGCCTTGCTTTGTGCCCTTGGGGCACAGTCTTGCTGGAATACAAAAAAGTTCTGCCCCAAACTGTATCCACAAAGATAGAAGCATGATATTGTCCAAAATGTCTTGATATGCTGAAACATTTAGATTGCCCTTCACTGGAAATAAGGGGCCTAGCCCAAAACCAGAAAAACCAACACTTTTGCACATTTAGTGCAGTGGGCAATGGGAATATTGCACAAAGGCAACAAAAAAAAACTTTTGTGTGCTTGTGTGTAATGAGAACCAACAGTTCTTCAACTTTTTCTAGTCCAAGGCCCCTTAGAAAACCATCACCAGACTCTTGACCTTTTTGCTGGTTTTGTCCTCATCTCATTTTCAGCACACTTTATACTAGAGGCACTGTTCTGTGAAATTACAGATAACTTATTCAGGGTGTGCTGGAGGCCTGTGAACTGTGATTGGTTGGCACGTGTATTAAATTTTAATAATGTTTACCATCTAGGATTTCTAAACTGGAACTTTGGTGTCCCCCTTAACACCCCACCTTAAGGTGTTGTTACCATAGAACATGATTGTGTTAAGTGTGAATGTCTGATATGTGAACTGTTTGCCTGGCCCATAGTCTGTATATGGAAACTGAGCTGCAACAACAGCCTGTTCTGAATTTGTTTTTGTAACGTCATTGGATGCAACATGTTTACTTACACTATTTGGACAAAAGTATTGGGACCAGTTTTTCAGTGTTTGGGCTAGGCCTCTTACTTCCGGTGAAGGGAAATCTGAATGCTTCAGCAGACCAAGACATTTTGGACAACGCCATGCTTCCAACTTTCTGGGCACAGTTTTTAGTGAAAGCCATCAGTGCCTGACAGAATGAATGAACCCAATTTGTCACAGAAACTCCCAAATCTTGTGGAAAAAGGGGGACTCCATTTTAAAGTCTATGCATTTGAATGGAATGTCATTAAAGTCCCTGTTGGTGTAATGTAAATCCACCAGTTTGGCCCCCGCCCATTCCCGTGACATTATATGGAGTGTTTCAGTCTGGAATGAAGTGTTCATACATTTTGATGCCTTTTTTAATTGATGTGTAGACATAGTACCGAAATGCTCTGTTATATTTAGAGTTAAGATGACAATCTTTGACTTTGTAATAACTCTGGCTGTATATTTATTTATTCTTATTTTTACATTTTATTATTGTTAGTGTTCTGTCTGTAAGATCTGTTACTTGTTACTACTGAATTTTGGAAAATTTAATAAAGAAGAAAAGAGGAAAAAAAGAAAAGTGTTCACACATACAAACACACAGGTCATTTACATATATCAGTCTTAAAGGCATAGTAACAAAAAACAATGGTTAACTGGTTTAATGCATTAAAACATGTAGTGTCAAACGAAATTGGAAAAAATAAAATGCAGTAAACAGCTTATTTACTGCATTTTATTTTTCCCATTTTCGATTGACACAATACATGTTTTAATGCATTAAACCACTGTTTGCCCTTGTTTTTACTATTTATTGCACTTCACAACTAGTCGCCATGTACCAGCACAATCCCCCGCTCAAAAATTGTGGGATTAAAATAATACAGGTTTAGACATTATTATGACGCTCTCAGTGCCTGGGGCTCTTTATTTGTGTTGGTGTCTGTGACGAGTGTAAGGTTGATTTCTATTCACTGGAGGAGTCTCAAGACTGACAAACCATGCACGTCCTCCAGTGCCCCTCTTAATATCATAAAACCCCTCTTGTGTTCGACACTCCTACTGTGGTGCAGATGCCCTCCAAACACCGCCCCCCCCAACATACACACACACACGCACACACTCCAGACGGCGCGAGCAGCTGCCGACGCTACCCAGCCCCCAACCCCACCTCCACCACTACCATCCCCAATTCCCTCTGTGTGCAGACAAAAGCTCCCCCCCCATCCCGCCAGGGGATTGGAGCTGTGACCTGTCAGTAAAGTCCCTCCTCCTCCTGCCCCGGAGTTAGAGTGTGTGTGAGTGTGTTTTGTATTTGTGAGAAAGGGAGAGAGGCGTTCAGTTTGTCCGGATCCAGAGCAGCGTCACTCCACGTAGAATTAGAAAGTACCGGGCCAAGGCGCCATGGACGCGGAGCTGCTGTCTGCGGATGAGGGTCTCGGCGTGTGCGCGCGGCAGCGGAGCCCCTACAATTCCCTGAGAACACTCGCGAGCAAGCGTGCGATCGTAAGGGCGAGACGAGACAGACCCACCATGGTGGACATCCCGCAGGCAGGGCAGCAGCAGCTCGTTCCCGGCCCGCTGTACGCGCACCAACAGCACCAGCTGCAGCTGCAGCGCCTCCCCTGCGACGCCAGCGCGAGGCCCAGCAGCGCCGGAGGAGCTCCGGGAAGCCCCGCGCCGCCCCCTCTCTTCTGCGGCCGGAGGAGGGTCACACAGCCCCCCGGCCCAGGGCTCTGTCCCCCAGCTCCGGACTGCAGCTACGGCATCAGCCCAGGTAGGAGAACCGCAGAGCACGAGGAAGTTTGAAGAGCACCACACTCACACTCGTACACTTCCACTGTGTTACTGTGTTCCTTAGTCTCCTGGTTTAAATGTTCCCTCTTATAGTGGCTCTTGTTGCTGCTGCGTTGCCGCCTGATGTTCGCATAAGTAGTATATGCAACATCAGGCATGAGCAGAAATGTGTGTGTGGTGTATGTATATGTATCAACAATTTAAGTGTACTTTAAAATAAAATTTAAGGCAGCGATTCGTAGGTTAATAAGAATAAAATTGCCGAACACAAAATGTAATAAGAATAAAATTGCTCAACACAAAAAAACTGTCAACAGTTTTAAAGTTACAATCAGAAACACGGTAGCCCTTTCACAGAGTTAGTAACACAAACGGAAGAAGTACTCTAAAATGAAGAACTGCTAGAGGAACCGCTGCTCATACAGGGGGCTTATTCACTGAGAGCTTTAACTTGGTTGCAGCCCCCAACCATGACAGCTGATTCTGAGTATTGAATGATGTAAATATTGACTATCCCATTTTGTGTTAAATTTAAAGGTCTGGCATATATACACGGTTGGTGTGGCAAAGTGAGAGCCCCACTCTTCCATATCATTCCTGGGCCTCTGGCAGATCCAGCCCTCCTCAACAGAGACTGGGCATTTACAGCTGACTGGCAGTGCAGAATAAATGCAGTTCTCCAGATGCTCTTAATGCTCACTCTGCTTTAGCAGGGCCAGTGTTACCCAGCTAACCAAGTCAGTTGGTAGGCTGGATGTTGTGTTATGCACCAAGAAACACTTGGGTAATTCCACCTGTGTTTATTTCCAAAGCCAGATAGCTTAAATACAGGTCCAGGAATAAGTGAGTTGAGGTCAGCTTTCTGTTACAACCCTATGAAGTTCAATTTCTTACCTGGATCATGTTGCTAATTAACCAAAAAGTAAACACACCAGAAGCACTTATAAACCAACTTTAATCAAAAGAAGCTGCTTAAGCATCAAGATACTTGCATGTTATAGCAACTCTGTTAGATCTACTTCACAAACCAACTTAGCTCAGCTCCTGCTTCTAATGAAACTGTGGGCAAGACCAAGTAATACAACCCAGAGAGAGCAGTAATGGGAGTCCAGAAAAAGCCAGTTTTATGTAAATACAATCCCTTGAAGAAAAGCTTTTATCAGCATATTTTTTGAATAAAAACATTTTACTAGAGTAGTGGCAAGCCCTTTTCCTGAATCTATGCCTGCGCATGAGTGAGTTATAAGTGAGGTTCATAATATAGTTTGCATTCCAAAAGAAAATTCAAATGAAGTTTTAGTATAATTATAATGTTGTAAGCACTATGGTAATCAAAGAGGAGTGGTGAATTACAAATCAGGCAAATCACAGTGATTCAGGATGAAGAAAATTAGAGCTGCCTAAACAGAGGCAATGGGTCCCATTAGAGCAAGTATGAGACAGGTGAAACTGGCCAGAGACGTTTAGCTAAATAATGATATGGTCTGATTTGAAGATCATTATGGTGGATCAGGGTGAGTCATGTAGGTGAGTGGATGTTTAAAGCAGGGCTGAGTCAGGGGTTTCTGGATTGTGGCAGATGTAAAGACTGCATGTATCATGTGGTTCCACATCAACAACGGGGTGTTGGATGTTGTTATTAGGCAGTTTGTGGTCAGTCAGTCGGCAGGTCATCAGGCTGGTCTAAACTCTGGTACAGCAGGAGCCTGTGGGCCTCAGAAGGATGTAGCCTGTTGGACAGAGAACAAAGCGAAATGCAGTCAGGAGTGGTTAGCTTCTCAGCATCCACAGGTAAAGGCAAGTACTTTGTATAGTGAGGAAATCTGTGTTAGACTGAATCAAACAAGCACGTTTAGAATTAACAATCTATTTGAAATTGAAGTGAAATGTCAGGTCATATAACTTTTCCATTTTGTTATTTTCTATTCTGTGGAGTAAAGAAAAGTACCTTGCTATGCTTTCATTTGGCTTCTACTATAATTTTAACTTTTGTAATAATGTCAATATACAAAATATAAAATATGAGATTTGCGTCCAAGCTCCTGTTGAGTTTAATTCCGGTTCTGATGTAGCATACCTGAATCACCCAATCAGAGGTCAGGAACACTTGAAGTTTAGAGAGAAGTGTGTTAAGTGAGTTGGAACTGAACTTTGTAGGAAGGAAGCAGGGTTGGGCAGCCCCACCTTAAGCAAAATGATTTAGTAGGAAACTTACTAAGTAATGCAGGCCTCAGGTATGCATTATTATGCTAAGTAATGCATGCCCTGGGTATTTTTCACAGAAATGTAGGCTCTAATTTGGCTTACGTTGCTCTTTTAGCTAGCCAGCTTCAGAACATATACATTTTGTATTTTCTCCACATGGGCCTGTTAGACACATTTTTAAAACTTTTTTTGACAGACTGAGCAGACTGTAAGCACGGCTGACTGTCTTGCATTGGTAGAGAGCTCTAGAGAAAACTCTCTCTCAGACTGCTTTTTTTACTGAAGGCTTGAAGAATAAGCCTGTTTCTGCTGATCACAGGAGATGCTCGTGGTTTCTCAGGTGTTGGAGAACTTACCAATTAGGTTTTCTATATTAGTAGCAGTGATTTCAGCATGAATTTGACCAGTAGTCTGTCTAATATATATATGGCACAGCTGATATTGTTGAAAGTGCTGGTTTTAGTGAGCGGTTTAGATTCTGTTTTACACCTTAATTAGAGTGTGTTTTAAGGGTGTACTGGGCAACAGAGAAAAGAGTTTGTAACACTTGTAACATTTGAAACCAGTACCATTTACTCACAGGACCATACAGTACATTTGTGGAAATGAAACTCTAAAAACAGCCTGTTTTAAATTCATCAGTTTCATGATGTAATGAAAACCAACACATTTACATATAGCCACCGTGTGATGGAAATTTGCTTTACCCTAGTGGGTCTGTGTCAGAAAACAATTTTTGAGGGTCCTAAAACTGTGTACAGAAAAGCCCCAAGTTAGAAATTCTTACACCAATATTGTACATTTAAGGTCTAGGGTGTTAATGTCTCTTTGGCTAAAGACTAACTAACTGACTAAGAACTGAGGATTGGTGTGGCAAGTCTGTGGTGTCTTGAGCAACTCCTGTTACCAGGACAGTACTCAGGCTTTATTTCCAATTGCTAAATATGGACCTCCAATGACTAGGAGATAAGTTTGAAGACAACATCACGGAAGGTGATGTGCAATCACACCATTTCCCAGAGTTACATACCACCAAGATTAGAAGATGTTAGCACTTGCTACCAAGCACATGTTTAATGTTGCTCCCTTCATATATCAAAAACCTCCATGTCTTCACATGCCCTTTTAATTTACTGTTTCTGCTCAACTACAAATATGTTTATGCATGTACAAGCAGTGACTTTGGGGCCCTGCCCTGTGTGTACCACCCACTCCCCTTCTTTATCTAAAACAGATAAAATATGAATACATTTTATAGGACAGCGATATTTCAGAATGTTTAAATTAAATCGCATAAGTGGTGAAACGAGAAATTCTGCACAACCTATTCAGCCCACAGCAAGTATAGTCATTCAGCCTGAAGTTTTTCATACCAGACCGGTTTTTAAAATTTGCGAAGCCAATTAGAGAAGAGCTCATTTACATATTTCAGTCTTAATGGCACAATAATAAAAAGTGTTCAATTGTATTGGATCAGTAGTGGTTCTCAGTGGTCATGTAAAGAGGAATTATGATGTTTTTGGTAAATAAAACCACAGACTTCATAATTGGATCTTGGGGAAAGAAATAAAATGCCAAAAATGCTGGGTGTGGACTATAATAAATACAGATTAATATGAAAAACGATGTCTGTTGCATTGCCATGCTACATTCTTGTGTGTGTGTGTGTGTGTGTGTGTGTGAATGTGAAGTCACTGCCAGTTGCCGGTTCAGCAGGTATAGACAGCTGCTCTCTGAGAGATATTGTGCTGTGATAGAGGTGAGAAATGTGTCAGTTTGAGGAAATGACACGAGCAGGCAGTTGTGACAGTGTGGCAAAACAGCTAGCAGTAATGGAGGCAAGTCGAGTTTGCTGTGAGATCTATAGCCCACCTAACTGCAGGCATATTGACAATATACGATAAATAAAAAGGGAGACATTTCTATTAATGGCTACACTTCATAACCACATGCAATGTCACTACTGCTGTAACATACTTTTAGTGGATTGAACCTGCAGACCCTATAAATGATCTACTATGTTCTTGAAATCAGAGGCTACACACCAGTATAGAGTCTGCAGTGACTCCATAGCTTGACGTTCTACAATACTAAGGTCTGAATTCCAGTTTTTGTTAAAAGATCATCCTTACAGGCCAGACAGACTGATAGTTTAGGATGTCCATTCTCTTCCCTTATAATGGGTTCTCAAATGTAGCATTTGAAGGATAAGGTTGAAGTATTGCAGACCTTGGTTTTCACATCAGTACTTAGCTATTTGAGTTCACAACCTTGAAAAGCTCTGCCTATTATTTTGTCATTTTCTCAGGACCGTGTCTCAGGCTTCAGGAAGTGTGCTTATTATCATATAGTAACTTTTTGTGAGGAAGCTTTTAGAGGCATTAAAATCCTCAGATGTGAAGTTTTTCTTCAACAAAACATTTCTTCTCCAACGACTCTGAATTACTTTGTTCACATCTTGAACATTTAATTATGCAGAAAATGCAAAAATTGGTGCACACCTTTTTAAATAAAGCTTTGAAATATGGTCACTTCCAAAACTCCCCCTTTTCATACAGTTTAAAAAAAATATTTTCTTCTAAAACCTGTTTTCTTGGGTAATGCAATTTGAGTGCATCACAGGATAGAGAACTGACTCCACAGTAAAATAAATAAGTAAACACACACACACACGCACACACACACACTAACATACTCTGCTTTAACAGGCGAGTTTACAGTGTCTGTCCTTTCCTCCCAGCTCCACACAGGCCCTGTGTACCTCATTAATGATTCACACAAATGCACATTTGGCAGAGGAAAGGCAGAAGCAGAGGAGAAATGAGTCCAGACATCAACAGTCATTTCAGGCATTACTGAAGCATGTGTTTTCTTTACTGTTACTGTTAAATGTAAATGTATCATTGGGGTAATATTTAAACCGACAGTGGTACCTATTATGCTTTCACCAGTCATGGGAGCTTCTGTACTAGTGAGCCATATATTAACATCTCTGAGGTAGCAAATACATAAATGAGTAAACGAGAAGTAATAGAGTGCTGTTTTGCGTTTCTTGTGTTGTAGGTCGGTCTAAGCAGGGGAAACCTGCTTTAACAGGAACTCCTTTGGGATACTTTGCGGACAAATGGCGTGTTTGCGATTAGGAGCGTACAGTCATGCATCATCGGGCAGTTTCTTCTCATTCTTTATAAATAATTTGCATCTTTTTTTTTTTATGCGTGCATGTTTGGGGCTGGGTGAAATGGCAGCTCGGAGTGAACGAGCCAGCAGGATTAAACTCATTAATGTCTATCAGAACGGCAATATGAGACTAAGAAGGGTCAGATGTGTGTTCTTGTTGATGGTGGGTCTAATGGGTTTATGTAATGTAAAGGTGAAATGGATGCTGGTCAGAGCAGTGAAGCTGAGAAAGGCGGATTTTGTTCAAATGAAAGCCAGTGTGGATAGGCCAGTCTGAGGCAATTCCACCTCGTGTTTGCGCAGTAACGGATGAAAACACGCCTGTCCCTGATCTGGAGTTGCTGGTTTTTGGAAATGCGTGTGGAATCGCTGGTGTTTTTCCTGAGACACAGCAAGCCAATAACAAGGCTTTGGAAAGTGTGCAATAAAGCAAAATTACATTTTAGAGCGCGCCCAATCTCGCCAGAGATTGTGATTAAAACAAATGAGGCTCATAAATTTTGCTCTGCGGAGCATGTTGTGTTTAATGAAATTTCAGGGAGCTCTCTCTGCATGGCGGGATGCAGACGGAGAGGGAGGAGGAAGAAAGGAACGAGAGAGCTGATGACAGGAAGAGAGTGAGAGGGTGAGATGGAAGGGGGGCAAGCAAAGAGAGAGGGAAAGAGAGCGAAAAGAGAGAGAAAGTAAGAAAAGGAGGAGGCGAACGGGCAGAAAGCGAGAGGGTGAAAGTGAGGAAGGCAGGGGGAGGGCATGACTGAGGGGGTGAGGAGAGGAGGAGTGTGAGGGGAAGGATATTATCAAACACATCTCGGTGGGAGTAAACAGAGACGCCGTGCATATTAATAAATCGCCACATCTGCTCGTGCTCGATAGACACGTCTCAGCAACTGCAGACGCCCGTCACGCGGCTGCCACGGCAACTGCACGCATCCCATAATTGCTTGCCCTGTGCCTTTGTGTGAGAGCGGCTAATTCATAATCATCTTCCAAGAGGCACTAGAGATGGCGCTGCGGCCTCAGGCCGGGGTTGCGCTGGGTGTGGGCATGGGGGGGGGTGGGACAGTGCAGAGGAACTGCAGTGTTTTAAATAGTGAATCAATTAAAAATTCAGTTCAGTTGAGGTTCACTGCTTGTGCAGCTGCTGCCACGCAGCAGGTTTCCCCTCTTTAACTCCACAGACCCCTACACTTTACTGCCCCACTTTCGTAACTTCCAAACCTACACTTTAGTTTCCCAGTAGTACCTGCATTATTCATGGTAGTTACTGAATAATTCATCATAGTAAATAATTCAGAACAGGAACTGAATAATTCATCGTAGTTAGCCTCCTGAATAATTCATTGTAGTGAATAATTCATAGTAGCCTAGTTCCTGAATAATAAGTCTTAGAATTAATAATAACTGAAGAGTAAGCCTGCGGCCCGGTCCTTCTGAACATGCTGAAGGCAGTGATGGCAGAAGTACAGTGAGAAGGAAAACCTGAGATGAGCCAAGACCCAGAAACAGAAAGGGGAACTCCATCCTCCATGGGCAGTTGGCACCAGGAAGAGCCTGAACAAGATTTAGTTAAACAAACATGAAAGGGTTTTATTGTAGTCAGAGTTACAATGAATTAGGGCAGGGCGTTATTAAGGAACCTGAGATGGTATTGAGAGAGTTCAAAGCAGATGGAATTTTACTTCATAAGAAATTGGCATTGGTGGTTCAAACATGTTACAATGATTGATTTCCTGTACTTCAGGCTTCCTATTCACTTATTAACCATAAGATTTAAGTAACATCAACCCACTAGTAAGACTGAAGTAACTAGGAGTGCCAAGCCATAGCCCACAGGTCCCGCAAACTGACCAACAGGTCAGACGGGTTTGGGTCAGCTTGATAGAAACCTGTATAGGTTCATGGTGACTCAAAAAACGAGCTACTAATAAAGGACTATAATTTGTAATGCATATAAGGCCAGGCCATTATTCATAATTATAGCTTATCATCAGTTTTATCATTGGTTTGCGAGCGTGGTTTTGGTCAGTGTGTGTGTTTTAGTGATAATAGGTTTCACCTACGAGTTCTTTTTCCTTAAGTGGTATCCTTAGTTTTTGTTACAATGACAGAACCCGCAGTGCTAAGGTGTGTGTGTGTGTGTGTGTGTGTGTGTGTGTGTGTGTGTGTGTGTGTGTGTGTGTGTGTGTGTGTGTGTGT
>JBBPCY010000032.1:8651665-8667732 GCA_037974405.1 Brachyalestes nurse | reverse complement strand
GTGTGTGTGTGTGTGTGTGTGTGTGTGTGTGTGTGTGTGTGTGTGTGTGTGTGTGTGTGTGTGTGTGTGTGTGTTAATGTTCTGCTATCGAAGTGTGCATGACAACAGATGGGTTACAGTATGTAATTGTATACCTATTACACCTATATAGTGCTCTGTAAGGTAGGTGAGCTCATAAAGTAAATGGGAGTACAAGGTAGATGTGTGCAGGTGTTTGTGCTAGCGTGTACGTTCAAATTCTCACTCTGCTCTGCCGTAATATCTTGTGGCTAGAGGGAATTGAGCTGTTGCTGATGAGAGAGAGAGAGAGAGAAAGTGAGAGAGAGAGAGACCTGCTTAGAGGCAGCCACAGAATCACCTCATACTACACACAGCTCGCTGCTGACATTTATAAACAGAGATAACTAGATTCTGTGTGTGTTACAGTCTCCCTGTAACAACACAGCCATTAATGTAGTTTCTAGCATGCAGTAAAAACTGAAATTGGATGGTACGGGCAATGGCAGTATCAAATCATTCAACGTGAATAAGCACTAATAATGTTGGGTGTATTTTTTTATAGGTAGAGCCAGTCATCTGTACACCCATGCCCATGCCCAAACAGCAACACTAAAGGAATTTGGTTTGGTTGTTTCACAGAACATTCTCTCTGTTTTATAACATTCACTGTAGCCTGCATTGTCATAAAGATATCATTTGCCCTGTAATCTTATGATTGGTTGCATTCAAATTATTGTGTTGAGTATGATTAGTATAGTTTAGTACAGCATACAGTGGGTATAGAAAAGACTCACCTCCTTCACATTTTGTTGCTTTGCAAGCTGAAGTGAAGACACAAAAGAAAAACACATTTCCCGTCTAAGATTACTCAGTGTAATTTAAAACATCAAAGTGAAAGATATGATTTAGAAAATAATTTAAAAGACGAATCATATGGGTCACCCTAATGTGTCTGTACTTTTTGGGGCCATCTTTTGCTTTAATTAGTGCCTTGAGTCTGTTGAGATACTTCTCTACCAACTTTGCACATCTAAACGGTGCAGTGTTTAACCACTCTTCTTTGCATGACTGTCCAATCTCAGTCAAATTAATTGGTTACTGGTGGTGGGCTGCAATTTTGCAATAGGGTTTAAGTCTGGGCTCTGACTTGGTCATACAGGGACATTCACCTTTTTCTCCTTTTGCCACTGTGTGGACAGTTTTGCTGTATGTTTTGGGTAATTGTCGTGTATGAAGACGAACCTTCCTCCCACTGATGGCAGCAGGTTTTCCTGTTATTTTGCGCTATTCAATTTTTACTTACTATTCTGACAAGGCTTTGCTGTAGAGAACCCCTCCCCAACACATGATGCTACCACCGCCATGCTTTACTGTAGGGATTGTGTTCTTTGAATGATGAGTGGTATTGGCTTTGTATTTGTGAAGTATGTCATTTGGTGTTGAGACCAAATTGTTTGGTTTTGATCTCATCTGAAAATAACACATTTTTCGAGTTGGCCTCAGAATCTTCAAGGTGTGTTTTCGTGAAGCTCAGCCAAGACTTAAGGTGGTCTTTCCTGAGGAGTAGCTTTTTTTTTTCTTGCAATCCTCATACAAACCACATTTGTGGAGCACTTATGATATTGCTGTGACATGCACACAGTAATCTTTGTCATGAATTTCTTTGACTGCTTTACAGTTGCCATAGACCTCTTGCTAGCCTCTCTGACCAGTTTTCTTCCTGTCCTCCATCCAGCTGGGATGGACAGCCTGATCTGCATAGGGTTCTAGTCATACCAAACACTTTCACTTCTTAATTATAGACTTTACTGTGGTCATTGGATCGATAAAGCCTTTGAATTTTAACTCGTGCCTGTCCACAACTTCATCCCTGATATCTTTTGACAGTGACTTGCCACCCATAGTTGATCGTTTGCTTTAAGTTGCACTACCAAGCTCTGGAATGCTCCATGAATAGCTGTTTTTATGCTAAACTATTCAAAACAGTTGCATTTTATCACAGGTTGAAGCAAGTTAGCTTGGTGTGCAATGGTGATTAGTTTGCAACTGGTTTTTTTTTTTATCAAGGGGCGTGATCTTTTGTCCATCTCAGTAATGAATGTTTTTTATATATTTTTTCTAAACTGTTGCTATCATATCTTTCAATTGGAAGTTATAAGTTGCATTGAGTACATTTTACTGGAAAAAATAGGTTTTTGTGTTTTTTGTTTTCATTTCAGGCTGCTAAGCAACAAAATGGGACTATTTTGAAAGGGTGATTCTTTTCTCGGCTCACTGTATATGCAGGATAGAACTGGACACAGTGATTTTGCACTTTGTACTCTTTGGCCTATGTAAAAGAAAAGAACTAGGTCATGCCATGGCTTAGCAACCACCATTCAGGCCATTATTTACATATTTTCTTTCAGCGCAGTTACTGAATAAATCATCATAGTCACTAAATGATTCATAGGAGTTACTGAATCATTAATGATAGTTATTGAATAATTCATCATCGTTACTAAATAATTCGTCATCATTGCTAATTAATTCATCTTTGTTGCTGAATAATTCATAATAGTTATTAAATAATTGCTCATTACTGAATAATTAATGAGATTCATCAGATAAGTCATTATTGTTACTGAATAATCCTTCATCATTATGGAATAATTGATGATAGTTACTGAATAATTCGTCATAGTCGTATACGATTTCATCTTAATTCCTGAATAATAAAGTCTTAAGATTAATAACGGAATAATGTGCTTGTGCTCAAGATGTTAATCTTTCATTGGTCTTTTCAGAAAACCGTCTGATCCTGGATGCATTTGCGCAGCAGTGCAGTCGTGTTTTGAGCCTTCTGAATAGTAACAGCAGGCTCTTGGCCCCCCCGCCAGCAGCCCTCAGCCCCCCAACCTCCTCCATCTCCACCGTCATCAAGCAAGAAGTAGGCTGCCAGTCAGAGACTGAACCTCTTGAGCCCAAGCCCAGGCCTGAGGATCTGGACTGTTCAGTGGCCCAGCAGTCGCCCCAGCGCAACGCCGAGCCGTGGAGCACGCAGCATACTTCCAACCTCCTGCAGGTCTTCACCGAGTCCCTACAAAACTACCTGCTGACGGGGTCAGGGGTCACACAGGTAACAGTGGGCGACTGTAGCAAAAAACATAACCGCATAATATTTGAATTATTGTGAAATTTCATTTTTCTGATGTCTGGCATAGTCTGTACAGTCAACATACCAGTAAAACCCCAGGGCTACATTTACAAATACTATGAAGTGTGTTCAGTTATTTTTTTGTGAACTACTTAAAGAGAATAGGGGACAACTGCTGTTAAAAAAGAGATGCTCAAGGGTACCTCAGCAGTGACACTAGCGGTTCGAATCCCAACTGCTGGTTTCACTGCTGAGGTACCCTTGAGCAAGGTACTGTCCCCACACTGCTCCCTGGGCGCCTCATTGGCGGGAGCCCACTGCTTCACTTGGTGAATGGGTTAAATGCAGAGAAATCATTTCACTGTGTGTTGTATGACTATGCATGTGACAAATACAGAATCTTATCTTATCTTATAAGACCATAGGCTGACATCGAACAATCTGTGTTACTACACAATTAAGAGTTGCTATACTCCGATTGTTGTTTATGGGCTCTCTATAATTGTCTTTTTATGGTTTTACTTTTTTTGATGCATCCAGTTGCTTATTGTTTTAGAAGCACTGATTATACCCACTATATACTGAGAAAAATGCACTGTGACGTAATTATGTAATTTAACTCTCAGGGGGACTCCCGTCTCCAGGTTGAGCGCCAGCCAGCGGCCCCCGGGTCACCCACACACAACATGGGCGGCTGGAGCTCACCCACACCCTCAGAGTCATATGGACACCCTTCCTCTACGTTACCAGAGGAAGAGGAGGAGGAAGGCTGTTGTCCACGCTGCATGGAACTGGAGCAAGAGGTTTTGAGTCTGCAGCAGGAGAACGAGGAGCTCCGGCACAAGCTGGACAGCTTCCCAGGTCTGTCTCAGCTTCTGGCACGATATATATTACAATGCTCTGATGCACTTTTACGCTTACACTGGAGTGTAAAAGTGCATCAAAGCATTGTGATGCATCAGTCTGAAGGATGTTACTATTGGTCATGGTAATATTCAATAAAGTATACCGTCATTTACTGTATTGTCTTTGTCTTAGGCACATTTCATAATGTGTCACAATGTCAGACTAGCATGTTTAGCCCTTACTGCATATCTTAAGTCCCTGTTTCAGATGTCAGACCTGTATTTGGTATCCTTTATCTGTAATAAGTGGCAAACTGAATGGGATGAATGTATTATTAACAAGTTGTGTGAATTGAACCCTGCTGTTAATGACAATGGTTTTCTTTTCAAACTTGACATGATCAAATAGTCTATAAAATATGTTGTATTGGTCATTCTAGGCTTACACATGTTTTTTTATTAAAAGGTGAAGAACCTCCATCATGTCAGTTTTGTAAGATGGTCTTATCAGTGAAACATATTTTGCTCTATTGTTCACATGGCAACAGTTTACTGCCAAAGTAGTCTGGAAGATGTTTTTACGACCATGTGATGTTCTGGACTTTTTATCAAATATTGGTTTGAAGAATCTTATTTTAGTTATTTATTTATCTATTCGTTTATTTATAAATATTTATAAAATAAATGTATTATTTATTTTACCTTTCTGCCATGACATAACCACTGTTGCTGATCTGGCGTTAAACTTAAATTTACTACTACTACTACTTACATGTTTCATTTTATTTTATGGTACTTCATATACAAATACAACGTTCATATACCTCAGCTAGACTAAACATGTAAAATAATTCCATTCTTATTTCTAATCTAAAACAATTGACATGAAATTTAAGATTTCATGAACCGGTGAATTGTTTCTTGATGAACTGTTGTCTGTAATCTTGGAGGTCATGCTGTTCATGTGTCATAATGTTTGGAAATAAGTCGCAAACTCTGAGTCATAACAAGCCCTACATTTATCATGACAATGACGCTAGAAAATTATTTTTCTTCCATGTAGCTTGTTTTCTAGTTCAGAAGGCAGTTAGAAAATACATATATTACTATATAATCATAGCTGGAATATGATGGTCATGGATGTGTGTGTGTGTGTTTGTGTCTGCAGCACCGTGCCAGACAGTGCTGGATTACTTTAAGACAGTCCTGCAGCAATACAACCAGTTTGTGCCGCCACCCCCGCCTGAAGAGCAGCTCACGGAGGTTAGAGATCCAGACTCTGGGCCAGAAGTACGTAAGTGAGAAGACACAGCACTAAATGTGCCTTGAAGCGCCACAATATGCACTCGCAATGCATCTGAATTTAACATTCATTTTACTGTAGCTAATTAACACAATCATAAGACCTTCTACACCTACTGACTGTGTTGTGCTGGTGAGTCGCAGGGTTTTAAAGGTGGCATGAAACACTGGAGCTGTCAACAAGCTTGGGGCAAAATAGAAAATGTAATTGATGTATTATGAAATAAACCAGTGTCTCCATGCAGCTTTTTAGCACGGTCCTGTGCATGAGCTTGCTTTCAGGTGCGGAATAAACAGATCATAATGGCAACAGTAGTTTTTATTATTATTCTTTTTTACCTGTAAAAATGTTAGCTCTGTTGACCACATTTGTGGACATAGATTAACCTTTGTCTCGCAGTAAATTGCGACATCAATTGCAAATGGTAAATCTTCCTCAGCAGCACTGAAACCATTGCAAAATCACCAGAAAAGTCACCAGAAACCGAAAAGAGAAGTAAAACGGACATTCAAATTCTGGCCTATATTAAGGCTGTGAAAACAGCACTTTGACTCACTGTTACATAAAATGATGCAAATGAAAGCATTACAGCATGCTGCCTCATGCTGGCTGTTGTATTTTGAAGCTTTATCATCAGAAAATGTTCTGCCTGAGAAATGTGAAATGTGATTTTTTTCAACAAGCTCTTTTTTTAAGACTGTGGCCTAAAATATGAGACTTTGTTGATTCATTTCAGAGTAGAAATGAACAAAGAAAAAAAAATATGTATCAATTATTAATGTTTCACATTTATTTTAAATTTGTGTTGGTGTGCAGGATAATTCCTGACAAATGGTTTTACTAATTTGAATCTGTTGTCCCTGCAGGGTAGTAAGCAGCTTTTGGGGAACTACCCTCTCTTCATCTCCAACAAACAGTGGGACGAAGCAGTGAACTCGTCAAAGAAGGACGGCCGGCGGCTGCTGCGATACCTCATCCGCTTCGTCTTCACCACAGACGAACTGAAGTACTCCTGTGGTTTGGGAAAAAGAAAGCGCTCAATTATGAACGATACTGGGCCAGAGAGACGGCCTCTCAACCCCATCAAAGTCACCTGCCTGAGAGGTACATGACATCGGCGGCAGGACAGATAAAGCACTCAAATCACTGACTCAAACTGAAATCAGCCCTAATTCTGTTTTAAAAAATGCACGGGGAAGTGCAGCATGAATTATGCCCCTTCATTCGTCCGGTTTGATAAATGTTTAATAAGAGCTGGATGTCGTGCTGTCTTCACTCTGGATAAAAAGAATAGCTCAGCAAAAAAAAATTAATTTACAGTATTTTCCACTTATCCCAAACGTAGACAGTGTAGATAAAAGACTAATGTAGCTTGGAGACAAAACACAAAAGGTATTCCCCAGTTAGCTTCATGGAAACCGCATGCCTAAATCACATACTTGCCTAAAACGGAGTTAAGTAAACTTGCTTATCTTGATTCTACTGCTGTATAACATGCTGTTATTTATAGAAATGATAACAGATGACTCAGGCTTCTAGATGACAGCTACTACTGTTTGTAGCCATGACATGTACATTCCTGGCGTTTCACAAATGCAGCTTATAAATGTGTTTTGTTGTCCAATCAGTGATTGTGTACATTGCTTAATAATGATAACACATTTTATTTAAGGCCGTCTTTCAAGGCACTCAAGGACACCTTACAAATTTTAAAAAGCAAACCAAAAACAAGAATAAATAAGAAATAAATAACATTTATGAGTAATCATAAAGGTGCAAAACCGCAAGTGATACAGTCATAAAACACAATTGAAAGTAGTAAGCAAGTATAAAAAGATGAGTTTTAGTCTGGATTTGAAGGTGGGAAGTGAATCAATGCTGCGGATATCCAGAGGGAGGGAGGTCCAAAGACAGGGAGGGACAAAGCTAAAGGACCTAAACCCCATGGTGGACAAGGGAGCAGAGGGTGTGGTGAGCAGATTAGAAGAGGAAGACCTCAGAGTACGAATGGATGTATAAATATGCAACAGATCCAACAGATATGAAGGTACCAGGTTATGAAGTGCTTAACAGGTAGCCAGTGCAGTTCACGGATAACAGGGGTATGTGTTCAGTGGCTCTGGTAATAATAATACGAGCGGCAGTAATCAATGTGTGATGTTACCAGAGCATTTAGCTAGTGCAAATGGGTTAGAGTCCAGAAAACCCTTGACCTAAGATACATCCTAAAACAAGAATGCTGATACTTAGAATAAAAGCTACACCATGCATTAAAGAGCAGAGTAAGTTCACTTCAAGGCATTCCTTAAAGTGAATTAAACTCCCTGCTGAGGAGAGGACAGCCCCACCTTAGAAAATGCCAGGACAAACTGATTTGAACTGCTGGTCCTGCACCTGCAATTCACACCTCGGACAAATTCGAAACTGCATAAGTATGAAGTGCTAGGCTCAACAAGACAGGCCTAAAATCAACAGAGTACAGGCAAAAGTAAATTAAACTGAGGGCTACCTAACCAAGCAACAGACAATCCCATGTACTACACTGTACAATGTGCTATTGTCCTTTTTTTTTATAGATAACAGTTTGTCATGCAGCACCAGAAAGAGTGCAAGCACATATTTTTGTATCTTATTACAGTCTGAAACAGAAATAACCGCCCATTCATCTGTTAGCTACAATAGTCTTACAAATAAACAAACCAAATTCCGGCACCAAACATGTCAGTGTGGTTTGCGGTAACGGAAATAATTTTTTATGGGACTTCCCCCAGCTCTTCCACCTGCCCTCTCTGCCCCTTGTTCTTCTCTCATCCCTCTCTCCTTCTGATCTTCACTGACTCATCCCTCTCTTCTCTTTCTTTCTGTAACTGACTCATAAGGGCATCTGACGTAAATATGAATGTGTCTGTCCCCAGAGTTCATCCGGATGCACTGTGCGTCAAACCCGGACTGGTGGATGCCGTCTGAGGAGCAGATTAATAAGGTGTTCAGTGACGCGGTTGGCCACGCGCGTCAGGGCCGGGCCGTTGGAACCTTCATGCCTGGCGGTGGGGGCAGCAGCAGCAGCAGCAGTGGAAGCAGCCTCTACCTGGAGGGTTATGATGGACAACTATCCCAGGACGAGCTTTACCTGAAGAGTTCGCAGAATGGCCTGGGGGACTAAAGCTCACTGAGGAGGACATGGACCACCAGACTGTTCTGCAGTGTCAGCACACGCTGCACAGTTGGACTGTTGTAACTCTATGGCCTAAAGGCTCCATCCATGATGTCATCGACTGTTGAGTCTATGACACAATGGCCTGGAATTTCACAAAGCAGGATTTCCCAGTAGGGTGGATAACAATGATTCAGCCAAAAATTACATTTATACAGGTCTCCCCTTACCACAGACATAGTCGATCAGTCAAGACATGTTTGGTATTTGATGTTTTCTTCTTAGTTTTCAACTGGAGCTAGAAGGCTGACATATCTATCAAGCAGTGAAACCGAATAACATTAGCATTGCATAAGGTGCATGTCTAAATCATCAAAAACTTGCCTGAAACCATGTTGTGTTGCTACGTACTCTCAAACAGACTTGTTTGTCTTTCTAACCGTGTAATATAGCTGCCTGATAAATTTACTGGCAAAATTCAGGCTTTGAGATGCTACTATAGCGTTTGAGCTATGTAACTTTGTTTCTTGTCCATTTTCACAGATAACAATTGGTCCCATATCTCCAGTTCAACACTAAAGAAATAAGCCTAAAACACAAAGCTTGCTTCCAAAGATTCACTGCATTTTGGGGGGGGAAATCACATAAATTAATATTTTTCCAAACCATCATTGAGCATGGCTCAATAAGAATGTCTAGACAGGCCTGACTTTTGAATTAAGTTATCTGGTTAACTGAGAAATCCTGATTTGTGAAATACCCCCCATGATGAGACAAGCAGACACAAAAATGATCCAGTTTTCCAGATACCCAGTCCCTACACATCCTGCATAACTTTCCATCATTCCAGCAGTAGCATTTTTTAAACCAATATATACTCTAAAATTTGCAGTGTCCGCACATTATTCCTACCTGCTTGCTGTACTATGGTAGCACTGTACATACTGACATACTGTAAAGGTCAAGAGTTTTCTCTTGCAGGTCATCACTGAGAGCAGTGTGTTGTTGAGAGCATGTGGTTGATCATGACAGAGAGAAATACATAAATTGTCAAATCACAACATTCATATCTCTTTACTTCATGAATTGGGCATATTATGATAATATATTTTAGTTAATAATGTGATAGAGAAATAAATATGAATGTATCACTTGTAATGATGTTCATTGTAAATAAGGAAGTGCGCTTCCTGGTGTCGGAGTCTATGTGTGCATACACACAACATAAATTTAACAAGGTGCTATTATGATGAGTCATTATAGACAATGAATAACATATCAGTGAGTTTATTCATAGATGAGGAAGTTCAAAGTGCTATCTTATATTCTGTTGTCGGATGTTGAATGTTGTGGTAAAAATCAGTTTCATGGTCAATATTTGATGGAATCGTTTGTCCATGTTTGTGAATATGGAAGTAAGGCTAGGATATTGATGTGTATAGATGGCTTGGTAAGCTCTGACTTGGAAGGAGATCCAATATAAAGGTTACGCTGTTTCTTACGTGTAAAACACATGTTTGATGGAGGGAAAGGAAACTGAGCCTTAACGTGGTGAGCTGCAGAGATCTTTCTTCTACATTCAGTGTGGACACACTTGGGGGTCAGTGCACAAAGGCCATTCTTCGCATAAGGACAACATTGAGATGCCTTAAACAGAGACAAAGTCCACCACTCAGAATTCAAATACTGCCAATTTCTGACTGTTGCCAGTGTGCTGGGACTTTACCACTGCGGAAGCTTCTGGCTGACCTCGTTTTGTTTTCTTTGTTTGTTCCTTTCTTCTTTTTTTTTTTAAGGAGTAGCCAGAATAATTGGGTACAAAATGAGCTATATCCTCTTTCTGAGGTCTAAGCCAAGAAGGTCTGTCTAAGCCTGTGTTACTGTGTTCTGTAGCAGACTCTGTTGTGGTTGTGTATATATGTGGTAGCTCAGTTACCCTGTTCTAGAAATCCTATAGGCACTGTCACTGTGAAACCATAAACTGTTGTTTGTCCTTAATGGCAATAGAACATTCCTTGATGAGTTCTGTCTTTTTTTCTTTAAAACTGATCGTTTAAATCCAAGTTTATAAATCTGATGCAGAAGTGACCAGGTTTGACAGTTCACATTGTTATCCAGTAGATGGCACCAGACAACACGTAGAAGGGACTGCAGTGCTTCTTAGCATAGAATTTGCTGTACTTAATATTTATATTTTCAGAATAGAAATACCCATGTATGCTTCATTTGTCCAGTGTTAACTTTAATGGTTGCAAAATCCGCATTTCAGAGTGTAAATAAACGTTAAGCGAAAGATTTATGTGATCCCATAGGAAATGTAAAATCTTAGGACTTGTGAAAGAGAAATCTCTGGACTTGTGAAACTACTTATGTGCAAAACCTTTGCTGTACAAGTACGTTTTCTTTCATCCGTTACGTAAACAACTGATTCAGGAATTGCGTATGATGTGGCGTCCGGCAGGAAAAAACATTGGTCCCCCCCACAATAAAAATTATCTTGTTCATCTTGGGACGCTGCGATAACATCCAGCATTTGCTGCAGGCTCCACCCCACCCCGTCCGTTCTTCCACCCGTTTTCAGGCACAGACCGTCTCCTGCATTACTATTGGCTAGTAGGGCACTCGTCCTGCGCTTCAATTGGCTGTTGATTTATAATCCAAAGAGATTGACCAATAACAGCAAAGGAGAGGCGGGGCGTGGCCGAAAACGAGTGGGGGAAAAAACTTGAGACCACTGAGCGACGCAATGCACGATTATTATTCGATAATTCATACGAAGTTGCCAAGGAAACCGCCACAAACAACGTTTTACGAGTTTGTCGAAACAACCCTCAGTCTGCATCGGAACAGTGAAACTGTGTAGTTTGCTGTACAAGGGCCCTACAGAGGGGAGGGGACGGGAGGAGGAGGGCAGGGGTGTTTGGATGCTGCAGGCTCTGGTGTAAACGTGCTGCCGTTGTTGTTTTGTTGGCGCTGTCAAGAAAATCAGGACGCGTTTTTCCTATATGTTCTGTATTTTTGACATCACCCTGCAGCTGGGCATCATGCGGAGCACAGCGCGTGTGGAGCGCGAGAGTGGGTGAAGCTGTCCCGATTTGGGTTGGTCCAGATTTGGTCCAGGATTATCATCATTACAATTTTGTGTTATCTGGGTAGTATACCGAATCACGGATGCCTCTGATCAGCCTGGACAACGACGATCCACGGTGGGTTCCCACGCACGTGAACGTGACCGTGCTGCGCGCAAGGGGGCTGCGGACCAAGGGCAAGCAAGGGAGCCGGTACTTATACACGGTCATCCAGGTTGGCAAGGACAAGTACACCACGGGCCTTGTGGAGAAGGCCGTAGAGCCTGAATGGAATGAGGAGTGCAGCTTCGAGCTGCTGCCCGGGCTGCTGGAGGACCAGGCTGGCCTGGTGGGTGCCTACCCTCCCGGGAGCAGCAACCTGGTCCTGACCGTCATGCATAGGGTTCTGATTGGACTGGACGTGTTCCTGGGCCAGGCCGTTATCCACCTGGATCAGGCATTTCGGGACGGAGTGTGTCCCAAGAACGAGTAAGTTATCCTTAGCACTAAAAGTCAGCAGTCCTTGCGTGGACTGGTTTCCACTCTCTCCACTGTCATCCTCACACACTTCCACACACACAAAAACACTTCAGGCCACTGTGGCTGTTGACAGTAGTCAAGTTGGTCAGACTGTGGTTAGAGGAGATTACGGGGTGGTGGTTGTGAACTGTACATTCACATTTTCTAATTTTTTTTTATCATAAAAAGAAATCTTAACACTGCGACTCAGACTTCTGTAATCAGACATTGCAGTACCATGATGGCCCTGTTCGAAGGGTCTATGTGACATGGCAATGACTTGGAGATGTTTTTTTCATTGATATCTGTGTATTTCATGTAGAAAAGACCATTTAGTGTGTAAATCTCAAATATTACATGTCCAATAGACATAATTTGTAATGTAACAACATCAGCCTATAGAGTATGGAAAAGCAAGGCAACTTTGCAAACTTTGTTCTTTTTTTATTAGAGATAAGGCATCCCCACATGCCCCCCTTCAAATCGAGCTGGGTGGATTACAGCATTGTAATTTAGGTATTTTTTGTGGGCTTAAGTACTGTAAACAGTAGAAGGAGCAGTCTGTAGAAGCGGGAAGTACAACAACTCTATTTTTGCTTGTTGGTACCGAGGTGAGGTATTTAACACAAGTGGCTCAAATCCTCTGGGATGATAAAGGGTGAAAATATGTTTACAGCCGCACAGCTATGAAAAGAGAGTTCTTTGGTTGCATTTAATAAACTATGTAATAATAATAGTAATATACATCTATTAGGACTATGTTCATGTCCTCAGGTTTTAATATGTGACATGCAGGCGAATGCTGATAAGGATATCTTTTGATAAGACTGGCCAAGTATCAGCACAGCTAAGACTTCACAGTGTCCAGCGGTGAGTGTGGAAGATCAGATGGTGCAGTGCTGGCCTCAGCAGGAGGCAGTGCCAGTGTGTTCCAGGAGAATTACAGCATTGGGCAGTGACTAAACAGACCACATATGCACACACACACACACACACACATCTCTCTGCAAAGGACCAACCTTTGAATCCAGTTTGTCATCAAAGTAAGTCACTTTATGTGTTCTCACGATCTGTTTGTTTGCTACATGCTGATGTGTGTAGCTGTGGGTGATGTTTTCATGCAAGTGTTGTTTTTCTCCATAATGATGACTGAGCTGTATTTTGGGAAAGCCTTGGAAGCCAAAGTGGACACTGGGGCCTCTGGGCTAAAGCCTTTAAAAACAAAACAAGAGAGGAAGCCAGGGAGCTGAGCTGAGCCGAGCAGCAATAATATTGTCATTGTCATTTTTAACTGAAGATGCTTTTCCTTTTCTGTCTGTGTTTCTTCTGGAGCCTGAACAAAACACTCCGCTGTGGACGGGTCACTGGGATGTGTGTGAGAAGTAGCAATCCAGGCCCAACATCAGCAGTTACTGGATGGGCGGTTTTGGACGTGTCTGACTTCTTCCATGAGTTATGATTTAAGAGTGGTGCTATATTGGGCCGTGCCACGTTGCCTATTGTGAAATTGTCCGTAATGTTTACAGGGAAAAGGCAAGAATGCATGACCAAGGGTTGCAGTAAGTTAGCTAGATCCGTCAGGGCCTGCTCTGTTCCTGCCTGCCCGAGTCACATGCTGTGCTGCGTGGGGAAGATCCAGTCCCGCACATGGAGTCCTCCGTCACACAGCCAGTGGAGTGAGAGTGAGGCAACACTGAACACATCTGGCTTTAATTGTGCTCCAAGCAGCACACACCCCTCTTTCTTTCTCTCTCTTTCTCTTTCACTCTTTCACTCTCTGTCTTTCTTTCTAAATCGTTGTTTGACTTGGCCTCCTTGCACGTGTCTATGTTGTGGCCCTGTGAAGTGCGGTGTGTGAGAGCGGAAATGAAGGAAATAGTTTGAACGTCCCTCTTCTCTTGAACAAAGCCGCCATGCTGGATTACAGCAGTGTGCCAAAGGCCCCCCACCCGCTCTTGAACAGAAATGTTTAGTTGGTATGAAAGGCCTCATGCCTGTGCTGCTGGAGAGGCGTAACCCATAGATGGGAACATTTTTGCCACATGTATTGATTAAAGGATGTCTCTGGCAGAGGGCAGGACGATGTATCTGAGTGCTCTGTAGGCGCGTGCAGTGGTGTAGTGATCAGTCTTGCAGGGAGGGTAGCTGCACAGGGGACCAGAGCCCCTGACATCTTTCATCTTTAAGCCATCACATCAATGTTCCAGCACTCACGCATTTTTACACTCATTAGTCATAGGTAGCGACGATAACATATATGCAAAATAAGTACACCCTCTACAGATGTTTTAATACGGAATTATTGTTGTACTTTGACAAATATGCAAAAAACATAAGATGTGCTCTGTGCAATAGTTATTACACATATATTTTATATTCAATGTAACTTTGAAACTGTTCACTAAAAATTGCACAAAAGATTTAAAGTACCAGCTTTGTTGTTAAATGTCTAAACTTAAAATCATTTTTATATTTATTTATTTTTTAAAATCAGTGATTTGCCTGAATCAAATTTGTAAATTATTTTCATGCCAATTATATGTATAAAATAAATAAAACACACGTGTGTAAAATCAGGGCATTACACTTTTTCAGTGTAAGGTCCTAGTCATGTTACTGCGGGCTGAAGTGTGTATTCAAGCGTGTGTGTCCTCTTGTCTGTGGTGCAGGTGGCTGAAACTGCACTCTAAAGCAGGGAGGAAAGAGAAGGAGCGTGGAGAGCTGCAAGTCATCGTTCAGTTCACCCGCAACAACATGACCGCCAGCATGTACGATCTGACCATCAAGGACAAGCCTCGCTCGGCCTTCGGCAAGCTGAAGGACCGCGTCACCGGCAAGAAGAGAGGAGACGTGGAGTCCTCTTCAGCCATTCTGCCCGGCCGCTACGCCGCCCTGTCTGCCCCAACCGGCCAGTCCGTGCAGGAGAACAATAGTGAGGGGAAACCTGTGCCGGAAGAGAATGGAGATGAACGCAAGAGCAAACTGAAGGATTTTTTCCTGAAAGGAAAGCTGAGGAAGAACTCAGACACACGCTCCTGCTCGTCTCTGGCCTCGGAGAGCAGTGTGGCATCCTCAGCCAGCGAGCCGTTTGTTCCTATAGAGCTGTGCAGCACACCAGTTTATAGCAGCAGAGTCATGGAGCCCTTCCGCACCGACTCAGATGGAGGAGTAAAAGGTAATCAGCACTAAAGCATCACTGGGGAATTACTGAGGTGATAACTATAACCAATTGTCAGATTGGGAACGTTACTTTAAAAATGTGTCCTAGTTCAGATTGCTGAATAATTCACTGTTACAAAATGTAATGTGTAACTTAATCCTACAGATTACTTTTTTGCTCAACACTTTCCATTAATTTTGGATTATTTGTTTGTTTAGACATACAATTAATAGAAGGCCAGGCAGTAACTACACTGCTTTCTGACCCCACATAATACATCATAGGGGACATCACTGAATAAAAGTGTCTAATGCATAAATTAAAAAATATATTTATATAAATAATTTTTTGGAAACAAAGAGTATTCATTTAGGGCAGCACAGTGGCGCCTCACAGCGAAAAGGTCCTGGGTTTGATTCCCAGCCAGACAGCTATGGGTCCCTTCTGTGTGGAGTTTGCTTGTTCCCCCCGTGTCTGACTGGATTTCCACTGGGTTATCCAGTTTCTTCCCACGGCCCAAAGACATGCATGTCAAGTGAACTGGAGATGCTAAATTGGCCATAGTTGTGAATGTGATGGACTGGCGACCTGTGAGTGCTGGGATAGGCTCAAGAACACCTTGCGACCCTGAATAAGGAAAAGCGGTTCAGATAATGGATGTTCACTTAGTTTCAGTTTTGCTTTTTTAGTTTTATGGTAAAAGTTGTGATAGTAAGTAGAAATTAGGCCTGTGCGATATGGACGAAAGAAACCTATCACGATTTTTTTTAACAAAATTGCAATTTCGATTTTAATCACAATTTTGCCACACACAGACATGTTTTATAATGTGAATATGAAACATTTTTCCCAAAGGAAAACAAATAGATCTTTATCAATGAC
>JBBPCY010000032.1:8634456-8651565 GCA_037974405.1 Brachyalestes nurse | reverse complement strand
CTGTATCCAAAGTAATCCCACACCACAGATGTTGACTTTTTTTTGAGCACCAAGTCCTCCTGTGCTGAATTCATCATTCCTGTTTCTGCAGCCTATATGTCGTTAAGCTCAGTGTCCTGTTCTCACGCTCTGTTTAGGTGCGCTGCGTTGTGTTTGGTTCAGATAGCATACCGCGGGAAAAGTCGGGAGCGCAGAAAAAATCTTGCTGAAAGGCGATTTAGAAATTGTGCATATTCACATTGCGATTTCGATACGATTCCGATTAATTGCTCAGCCCTAGTATAAATGTTCATGATTAATCAGATTAGTGATTCATCTGCAAAGACAAAGATAAATATTGTATCTGCAAGTAATTATAAAGATTCTCTGAAAGTTCTTTCCCTGTTCTACTTTCTGGTTTTCACTGATCCTGCGGAGGACATTGCAGTTTTGTACTTTTATTCACTTCCACACTACACTTGTATTAGTTTCTGTTAATGATGACTCATTTGACAAGTTGCGAAGGTTTGACTAATGATCACTTACTCTTAGTTACCTTTCTTCACAGTTGACATTTATCATGTACTGCTTGCCTTTTAATATTTATTTATTGAGGATTGATGCTGTTGCTTGTCTGTTTAACCATGACTCCTAAAGTGATGACCCACAAGCGAGCGTACAGCGACGAGGCTAGCAAAGTCACAGCTGCCTCACGGCCCTGTCCGGCTGTGGAGAATCTGAAAGGCCAGAACACAGTGCTGTCTAAGTCCACCCTCTGCATAAATGGCAGCCATATCTACTCCTCTGAGCCTGTCTATTCCAAAGGCACCAGCAGCCTGCCGGTCAAGCGCAGTCTGCTGGAGAAATGCTCTCCGCTCTCACGCTCGCTGCAGAACCTCACCCGCCGCAGTGAGGATCCCCAGAAGGCAGAGGGGAGGCGTTGGTCCATCGATAAAAGCAAGAAGGAGTCTGACAGGGAGTCTGAAGGGTCCCCGCCTCAGTCTGAAGGAGCTAAAACGTTGGAGGGAAAACCAGTCTTAGCCACTGCTCCTCTAGTTGTAGCTGCTTCTGGTACAGAGGGCTCAGAGAAGGGGAAGAAGCTGAGGAAGACTCTGTTCTCCAGTGGCAGGAGTGACTCTCTCCCAGTCAAACCCGAGCAGGCAGCTGCTCCTCAGGAGGGACGTTTGCGTGGCTGGTTTGGCTCCAGCGATGCCCAGAACAAGCCAAGGTGAGTTAACACTTGACACTAGGACAGCTATATCTGAGCACATTTCGATCTCAAACAGACACGCAGGGCCTTTAAATGTGTATGCAGACAATTCATAATAAAGCCATATGTAAACAGGGCCTAATTTCCAAGTTGTGTTCATACAAGAGAAAGAAGGTTTACAGTTTTAGGGGTTTGGGAGTATTAGATTCTGTCTCACACAAAGTGCTGTTCCTTGTTCTATATCACTTTCCCTAGAAGTACCTGTACAGGTTTATAACTGGTTCTTAAATCATTTTGAAGCACAGTGAAATGTAGCAGTTTCTTGTTATTTAACATTTTGCTGCTTCAGCCATTTAGTGTTTTATTCATCGTTTGCCTGTAAACTTTTTCAGTCACATGTTTTTTGCAAAAGAAAGTCTTTGTTACATTGCATTTTTACATTCTATTATATAATAGGGCTGCAAGATATGGACAAAATATCTGTATTGTGATTATACTACTATATGTTGTGATTGCAATGCTTTTCAATATATTAAAGAGCCCATATGATCGGTTTTCTGGAATTAAAAATATGTAGATATTACATTCACTCTCTGATCCAAACTGTTCATAAATGGAAACTAAGCTGCAAAAACAGCCTGTTTTGAAATCCAAATTTTTATGAGCAACACATTAAAAATGAACACACTTACATACATCTCCTTATTCAACCTGCAGTACATTAGCCCCATCCATTCAGGCTGAAGTTCTAATGAGTGTTTCAGCCTCATGCTGCCTTTTAAATAAGCTGCATTACTGGGTAGTCAATCAGAAAATAGATCATCTACATATTTCTGCCTTAAAGGAACAGTAACAGAACAGCCTGTTTAATTCTAAAGGATAAACTAAACATGGGAAATTATCATGTATGATAAATTATAAATGACTGGTTAGAGGCTCATTTGCATATTGTAGCCTTCTGTCATGTCAGTATTGCAGAGACCAATATTGCACTAGCAATTAACAGACAATATATTGTGCAGCTCTATTATATATTGTTATTGAATGCACATTTTTTAAGGTCATACTTTTTGGTTGAAATATAATTTTACCTAAATTAATTTAACAGTTTTACTTAGTTTTACGTTGTTTTCCTTTTGTGTAGCAACATGTTTTCTGGGGACTGGACACTTTTTTGTTATGGTTTACTCCTCCATTTCAGACAAATCAGTGATTTTACAGTGAAAACAAGTTTTCCACTGTGCTTAAGCCAGCACAACTTTTGATGCATTCTGATTTATTATTTTGCTGTCAGTATAAAAATTTAATTTAATTTAATAAAATGTATAATACATTGAAAACCAAAACCTCTGTTTCTGTTGTGCGAAGACAGTTTTGTCTCCTGGAGAACACTCTATAAACCCTATAGAGGGTTATAGCAGGGGTTAAAGCCCCGATAGGCATAGACATGACTAAGAAGACTACTTCTTCCCTCCACAGGCTGGGAGTCTCTCCTAAAGTAGAAAACAACCCAGACCCGCCCTCCCCCCTCCCTGCTTGCTTCCCCAGCCCACCACCAGGCTCTCTCCCCCTTGTTTCTCCTACTGGCCATGTATCGCCCCCTAGTGTCAGCCATCACACTAACCCATTCACCCACCCCTCACCTCCGACCTCCATCTCCTCCAACCCTTTCCTCACACAGCTGCAAAGGAACCCCTTTTTTGAGGAGCTCATAGCCGAGGAGGCTTTGAAATCTCCTACTGAAATGTCCTGCTACCCCAGCTTTCCCAGTGGCCATTACCCAGCATTCCTGGCCAGGCCTGGCCTCTCGAGCCCTGCCAGCGATGGCACACCAAGCAGAATGTCCTTAATAAAGAGAGAGAGGCCTCGGAGTGTAGCCAGACAGTCGTCCCTCCCTGCCTTAATATCTGGCACCCAAGAGGCAGCCTGTGCAAATGCAAGCCGTCCTTTATCTGAGAGTGGAGGAGAAGCGGACGATTTTGAGGAATTTGCCACTAGCCGTCTAAAATCACCAGTGGTGACTCCCACTAGACCACCATTAAGTCCAATACCACCTTCACTACCAAGCCATAACTCAATGGAGCATCATGCCTTTCAACTAAATAATGAAGTTATGTTTGGCCAAGGTGATCAAGATATCCTGAATACTGCTTACTTGCCTCCTTTACCGCCAAGAAAACCCTCTAGAATCCCATTCCCAGGACGAGAGAGATGCTCAGACAGCTGGCTAGACCGAGGACAAGAGTTAGCTGTACAAAAAGAAGCAAGTGTGCTCTTCCAGACGGACTTAGCCTCACTACAGCATGTTAGAGAGACAAGCGCCCAAGTCTCCCCTTTAAATAAAGAGCCATTTATGTACTTCCACTCAGCTTCTCTGGAGCAGAATATTAATGTGTGTCCATCGTCTCACACTGCACAAATACGCACAGATGGAAATCTCAACCTTTTAGACGTAGGGGAGGGGGGCGTTTTGGCCACCAGAGGCCTCAGTCTAAAGCTGATCGAACGTCATGGCCTTACTGAGAATGTCACAGTAAGCCCAAGTCAAAACTACATGTATGAAGATGTGCAGAGCAACACTGTGTATACAGAAAGTGATCACACTGTGCCGAATATGCCGTATTGCCTCTCAGACGGTGACACAACTGTGAGTGAATCACTATGCAGTTCCTATCAGAACTTCCCAAAGCCTGAGTCCTCCTGCGAGTTGAACTCAAAGCCAAAGACAACTTTTAATCAACAGTATGTGAGTGTTGCCAATGATGGAGACATCCCTGCACGCACAGTACCTGCTCGAGATTCCAATAACAATACGAACGATATTTCACAGTTTGCTTTCATTGATTCTGACAACTCTCTTTCAGATGTAATCCAAGGCACTTGTGCAGCATCTGTGCAGCACCAGGGCCCTTCAGCCTATGACCCCTCTGAGAACATCCTCTCAGTCTGCAGGTCTGCCTCTGAGGTCCCTGAATTTCTGATTAAAAAAATGACTACAGAGGTAGAGATGTTTTCTCCAAAGAAGACTTTGGAGGCCAGTGATGTTTATAAAGACATTACATCACAACAGGCTTCTATTACAGCTGGAGCACCCGTGACCCAAACGAGAGAGTGTTTGAGTAATTTAAAAGACGTTTCTTCAGCTCTCATCTCCAAAGAATGTCCTTTGGAATCAAATCTGAGAGCTGAATCGGAGGATTCTGGTTACAAAGACAGCATTGTCACTCCACAAACTGCCTCTATCCTCAAGAACGATGACGGCAGTGCAACGAAACAGCTCAAACCTGAGGCAGTGGTAGACAAAGCAGTCTTAGATGCTGCATGTGAGGGTGGAGGCTATCTGACTTATGATGAGCTTAAGACTGCAACATCTGAACTCAGGACAGAGGAAAAGAACTGTGAGGTGTCTGTTTCGCAGAGCAGCGGGTCATGTTTGGCGTTTGGCGTTAGTTTTGAGGAATTACATGCCCAAGTAGCCCCAAGAGGCTTTAGAAGCCCCTCCAAAAGTGAAGTGAGATCTGCCCGCATCAGAACGGGTTCCACCACAGACTCATCTAAAGCTAACACTGACATAAACTCAACCAAACCTTTGCATGATTCTGCCTCTACATTCCCACATCTACCAGCTGGCCTTTTGTCTGACTCAAACATCGTCCCTGACCCCATTGCTGTGCCGGATTCTGACTTGACATCCCTCACCTATCCCCCAGCCTTGAGGCCTGGCTTGGGAAGCCCTCCGGCCTCTACCCCCTCCACCACCTCCACAGCTCAGCCCCAGGTTGCTGCACGGCACACACTTTCCCCTGAGGAGGCACAGCCAGCTAGCAGTCCTCCTCCCCATGAGGAGAGCAGGTGAGCCCTCAGTGCCTCCAAGAGTAGGAGTGGGAGTCAATAAATCAGTTAATCATAGTATTGCAATATTTTGAGTGCAAAAACAGTATCTATACACTTACACTTATTTTATTTAATATATATCAAACCCAATATTAGACTAGTAGGATATTGAATCCATAGTAGCAACAACAACAATAATAATAATAATACATTTGTATAGGGCCTTTCTCAAATCCTAAGAATTTTTCTCATCAGCAATGTTAGGGTAGCATAAGGTTTTCTTTATTTTGTAAACAAAATCATTTTGTATAATGATTCATAATCATAATATTCTTGTCCTAGTACAGAATACGATATTCTTTCTGGTGAAACCAAGCCCACTGAAAGTGCTGCCACTAGTAAGAGCGTTAGTGTAGTGTAGTAAATAGTATAGTAGATCTGTGAAATTCTCAATAGAATTTACAATAGTGTCTCAGGTGTTGTAATAATATTCTGTGGTCTTTAGTGATTTCTGGTGAGCCTGGTACTCAGGTGCAGGAGGGTCACACACATGCCTGTGTATGTTATGCCAGTATATTTTGCTCCACCCTGGTCCATCTCCCTTTAGAACACCATGTTCAGCCTTACTCATGTGATACTGTTTTATTTGCTGATTCTCTCATTATTTGCCTTTTCTTTTCTCACTATTTTTTCTGCTTCTTATGCATCTGTTTTGCTGCAGGATAAAACATTACACATAATATTCCTCCAAACAGAAAAGTGTAGTTTTGTATAATGTATATTATGTGTGCTACATATTTGAATAGTGATATTATGCAGGCTTGATGTCAGGCAACATGACCAGACCCTTTGTGAACCTCTTAAACAGATCTCATCATGTCTCTTTTCTATTGCTGCAATTTAGTCCTGCTTTGATTAATCAAAAGTACTTGTGTTAACTTCTCCATTACTTCTTCTGATAATATAAAATACTTGCTTTGTAAGTGCTTGATTTTGCAGTATTGTTGCTGTTTGTGCAGTCCTCACCCAGTGAAGCCCCTGACCAACACAACTGCACAGGGAGAGAAGAGGGCAGAGGGGCGATCAGTGCTAGAGAAACTGCGCTCCTCCATCCACCCAGGACGCAGCAGTCAGCAAAACCCTGCTGAGATACAGAAAACACAGGTACTGCAGGCTGCTAACAGTAAGATTTAGGTTCTACATCACCATCAATTAAACGTTTAGAACTTGATTTATTGCCAGTAATAACTCTAAATGTTAAGAATTAAAGTAATAGCTTGGTCAAAATTGACCCCAAATGATGTCGATCAGCCAAGACATCGTTGGTGATTTTCTTCAGTTTAGGCTAATGCAGCAAACAAACACTAGAATGCAATAGTCACCTAAATTGTCACCTAGACTCTCAAAATTCACACATTTGTATCCCACTCTTTAATAAGGTGACACAGCCTTGTGGATATGGTTTAAGACAAAACAAAACAAAACTGCTACATTAAACCATTTCAGGCAAGGCCTGGTGTCACAAAGCATGGTTGATTGTGCTCTGTATTTATCACAAAAAAGCAGGCAATCCAGAATGGGCAGACTCACTTTAGTGAGCAAACGAAGCCTCACCAGGAAGATACCCATACTAAAAATAACATGGAAACCAAAATAAATCTGTAGGTTTACTTAGGCCCTAAATAGACGGAACGATATCAGACTCATCCACCGCACTCTGTTGAACTAATTTCTCATCATGTCCCACTTCTGAGTGGCCTTTCTGAGTGTCTTCCCTTCTGGTGCAGGTGTGCATGTCTGAGGCTCGGGCTCACTACCAGACGCTGACCAACATGGAGCTGATTGCGCTGCTGCTGCAGCAGGAGATGGATGCGGAGCAGCAGCGAGCAGAGTCAGAGCTACAGGCCACGCTGCTGGAGAAGCGAGAGGCTGAGCTGAAGAAGATGAAGGTCCAGGTTCGGGATTTGGAGGACTATATTGATAAGCTGCTAGTGCGCATAATGGAGCAAACACCCACCTTGCTGCAGGTACGCGCCCGGCCCAAGTGACGCGAGTGCTTCAGCAGACACCACGCAACCATACATAATCCTCAACACAGTCACTTTACTGCCCTGTTCACCAAGACACAGTTAAAGGAATGCTCTTCTTTTCAGCATAAACATAACCTGCTTCATCTGTAGCATAGTCAGTTACCATGAACAGCCATTTCCAAATGTTTTCTTGTTCTTAGAAACAACATGAAAACCTGTTCGCTTGAAACATACTTATAAAAGACCCCAATGGGTGAATGCAGTTTTGAGTTTTTTTCTTTTCTAAACACAAGAAATCAACTCTTCCTGGTAATGTGCCATGAGCTAAAGATGCTGCAAATCGAGATTAAAAAAAATGCCTCAGTATTCCTTTAAGCTTTGCATGCATGATGTTTCACCTGCAGATTCAAGGTCATCAGATAGTTATTCTAGCAGAGACTTTTCATGCCTAAAACAAACTACAATGAGAAAACACTCCAGCACCTTTATGTTGCCCCTGCAGGCTGCATTACTTTAAAGTTGTTATTATTATTATTTAATGGCACTGGGAACTGCAAAAGGAGGAGCCACAAACATTAAAGCAGTATTTTTCCTTAGGAGTGTCAAAAGTTACAAAAATATCTGATGCCACATGTGCAAATCAAACACTGCCTACAGACAAATACCTTTCACTGCTATTGGTACAAGCACTTATAAACTATTGTTTATAACTCGCAAAAATAGGGAATTTAAACAAAACGATGTGAATGAAAAAAATTTTAAAAAACTGTGACTATCATTCAGACTCATTAGGTCTTTTCCGATCTTCCAGCTAATATTTGTTGCAATAAGGTTCGCTCCAACCTGGGCCATAATTCCCAGGGGTGATTTGGGTTATATCCTATTTGCTTGTAGACCATGAAACTGCACTTCACCATGGAAAGTGATACTTTAATGTCTGATCTTTGTGCAGAAGTGCTTTAGAGGAGCCTTCCTGTAGAACCATCTTTTGTTTGGAGAGCATATGCACAAAAATATCCAAAAAAAAGGAAGAGAAAACATGCTTTATTTTTGGTGACTAATTCAGTTGTGTGCTTCCAAGTGTTCGAGTTGATGCGAAACACTCAGGTTGGTCAATAGTGTCCAAAAAAGTTTATTGTGAACCCGTCTCACTTGGGACTTGTAAAGTTCTGCGATATGCACTTTTCTGTCTGTAAATATGGCTTATTTTGAGATTTCTTTCAGAGACACCTTATATTGTGATATGCAAAGCGATGATGCTTAGGGTAGTCAGCTTTTTCCATAATAACCCAGTCAAATGAAAGCATGCTTATCATTGCTTTTCAGCATTTGCACAAATAGTTTTTGTGAATAGGCCTACATGTAAGCTATGCAATACTACGTGCTAAGTTGTATCTGGAGTCACTCAGTTACAGTCGCTGCAAATGTAGCTAGTTTTGCAGAAACACAAAATAATCAAGCTTTTACTTTTTTTTTTATTAATGACTGTTGCCTAGATTCTGCTTGTACAAATGTAATGACTCCTTTTGTTCAAGGACATTTTGCTCATTGGCACAGTATCTTGCTGAAATTTTATTTGTGTGCCACTCGACCTGTCTTAAATTGCCTTACAGTTGGTTGAAAGTGTTTTTTCTTTCCCTTTTTTATTAAATATCGAACAAATGAGCGTAATTAAACAGATTCAGTATTGCTGAATGTTGAAGTGGGTAAAGAAGATCAGCTCAATGCTGAAACAAACCAAAGTGTTTATGGTTGATGTTTTGTCTGTAAGATTTGTTGGTTAAATGGGTTTATAATGATGAGCAAGTGTTGAAAATGTTGAACTGTTTGCCGCTCCTGTTGTCAGCTGGCCTTACTGGAATGCCTTCTCCATCCAGTGTTGATGCCACAGAGCACTGTGACAGGCTCCAACCTATTCGCATTTCATTCGCGTATTATATTTTCTTCCTTCACTTGTATATGTCACTTACAAGGCATTTTTATTTGTGTTTTGTCAAGTCATATTTATTTTAAGTGGTTTCTGTTTCAAAGTTATTTGAAAATAAAGTTGTAAATTCCCAAATGCGGGTGGAGTTTTGCTTTTTTGTTTCCTCTCACTTTGACTTACAGTGTTATGAATGTGGATGTTTCTTGCAAAGAATGCTTCGTCATGTGTACATCTGAAGCTCATACATCTAGTTTTATGTGTTAACGAACAAGAAGTGGTTTTAGTTAAGCCAAATAAATAAAGAAAAGCAGTTCAGATGAACAAAAGCAATTTTACCAGTCCAGTTTTTCCAAAACAGTCCTGACTACCTCTAAAAACAGCTGGATTTAACTTGTGTAATTCTTTTCCAGTGTTGTAAATAAAGGGTAGCATATGTGAGCTCTGAGCTCAGTCCTTAAGCTGAAGAAAGTAAGAGCAGAGCGATTTATGTACACTAGGGGGCACTGTCATTCAACCGCTGGCTGTTTAAATGAGGCAGTATGGAAATAAGCATTTCTTTGTTATATATTTCTGTGTTATAATATGTTTATACTATATATGTGATATTATATGTGTGTTTATACATTATATACTTTATCTAACAAACGCCTAAAACAAATGGCAGTCATATAAAGGTTGGTTGTCCTAGTAGTTACATAGTGTTTTAATGTTTACATTTTTTAAACGTTACAGTCATTTATATTTATTCACGTTTTATAAATTATTATTTTCAATATGTCAGTCACACGGTCATGCAAATGACTGCTTAAAGGAATAGTTCAGCAAAAATGTCAAATTAACAGTTTTCCACTAATAGTCCAAGTCGTTTAAGGAAACACAAACCATCTGCAGATCTTCATTAAGGTCACACACTCGTGTCAGTGTGTTTTAGGACACAAAATCATTGTGGTTTATGACAAAATATCAAATGTAGATCATTTTCAAAGCTTGCAGCAAGTCATATGGTGTCTGTGCCATTTATTTTGTACCCAGATTGTTTGGGTGACTATTGCATTCCAGTGTGTTATTACCAACATTAGCCTCACTGCAGTATTCCTAAACAAAAGAAGCAACGTTTGGGTATTAAACTTGTTTTGGTACGTGAAAATATTAAATTTTGTATTTTTAATGTTAGTACTCCTTTAAGACACTATTCAGTCCTAAATTAGAGTAAAAGTATTGAGGAATATAGTGTAGAAATGCCCTGCCCTGAAGTCCTAGCTGCCAGAAAGACTACATTTCCCATATTCCTCTGCGGCTCATTGCTTCACTAGTTTCGTACTCGAGTTGACTCTTCTTTAAAAATCCGTCTCAGGAGCCTTTTCATTATTTAACACCACTTCTGCGGTGCTATGATGGCTGAGTCCGCTGTTTGTCCTGCCTTTCAGTTGGGAAGACCTCGGTATGACCAGGTAAAAACCGTGTGTGGCGAGTTTTTTCTCCCGTTATTTTCCTGCGAACTGCATCTTTGTCAGATTCGGTGGGCGTTGATAAACAACTAATCTGTGGACGGGGGTCCATCTGCACAGTGCATGTTTTTCTTTCAAAAACTTGTCCTCTTAAATGATGTCTTCTGATTTCTGGAGTAATTTCGAGGCTGTGAGTCCTGTTGCACTTGCTCGTCAAAGCTGCTGCGTTTAATTTCTAGTCTATTTGACCTGTGCAGTTGTGACCAGATACTTTTTTGTCACATGACTGACCCCACAGTCATTATTTCGTGTTGTTCCCTTTATTACGAAGCAGATAATTGCATGTAAAATAGTGCCATACAAGACCTTGATATTTTCCCCATGCATGCTCAAAGTTCAGAGTTCAGTCAGTAAGTCAGTCTGTAGGTTATATATTTCCAAGTCTTTAAACGGGGGTGGATAATAGTTTTCCGGCTGTATCTTGAAATCTGGGTCACATCAGTGCAAAGAATGCAAAGTAATTGCTTGTCTTCCCGTATCCTTATCCCTCCCTCCATCTTTTCCAGTCGTGGTTGGAGCACTTTGCATCGGTCAGATGAATGACTGTCTATTTAAATCCCCCAGGCTCCATGGCAACACCACGGTCAGACTTAATTAATAGGGGTCTCAAATTAAAACTCAGCGCGCACCAGACCTGATCGAGCATGCTCATCATTCTCCTCATACTGTGACATGTGTTGGAACTGGGTGATGAATAGGTGAAGCCCTCATTCTGAAAGGCTTGAACAGGCAGTCCACACTTTCACTGCACACAGGTCACAGGGTTGTGTATTGGTGTTATCTGTCCATCTCTTTGTTCTTGGATTGCACAGAAAGCAAGGTGCAATGTTCTGCTTGACTGCACCACCTCGTGTTGTCATTTGATTAGATTTCCTTTCAAACTTGAAGCAGCTTTATCAGTAATCACAGATGAGTAACACTTTGTGGCCATGACTGATTGGTTGACACTGAATATAGAAAGCATGAAAAGACCAAGACATGCACCTTATCTTGCTTTATTATCATATTATTACCTGCATTGATGTATTTCTGGAATGCTGAATAAGGGTGGGTAGTATACAAAAAATACATCTTAATAATTAGTTTACAAAACATCTGAAAAAAGGTGAAATAGGTGTGAGAGTCATTACACTGTGATTTTTTTTTATATTCTCTGTTTGCGGTAATACGTTTAAGAAAGATCATGAGATTAAAAATCAAACAATTAGTCAAAATAGATGAATAAATTAAGTCATAATGTCATAATGGATTTACATCCAATATGCTACTGCTTGCAGTTTATGCAGTTACTGTTTTCTTGTTATTCTTTACAGACCCTCTAGAATTAGTCTGTTTACGATATATGCAGTGCCGCTGATAAAGAAAAGAGTATTGTGATTTAACCTCTGATAGTAACTGATAAATAAATGTTTCATGTTTCTCTGTTGTATGAATAAATCTGGGTTTACATTGTACACAATGTTCACAATAGGTGGATATGTACATGAAAAATAATGGATGTTGGGATTGATGGGCTTCCCATATTGGTGCATCTTTAACAATAGCATGTATTATCTACCCCAATCTGCTGTATTGTTACTCTGTTGTAATGTAGACAATTCAAATGCAACCATAACATTTTTAGTGCTCATATCTTACTGCAAGACTAAAAATGCGTCTTAATGTGTTTTGCTCTTTAGTGCAGGACACACACCATCACAGGTTTGGTTGTAATCGGATGGGTATCAGATTGGTTCCTCTTTGCATCTGTTCTTAGCCAGATCGAGGACGACTGAAGGATACAGCAGGATTTTTTTGTTCTTGCAGGGCTGCATCTCTGTGATCTGCAAGGCATATTCTCGGGAGAGCAGAAACGCATGCATTATTAAAAAGCATGTTCTCCCGAAGACTTCCGCACACATACCACTGCAAAGGAAAAATAGCTTTGAAGCAGCCGCCCGCACCTCCAAAAGAGTATTAGCAAGGGAAAGCAGTGAGCTTGGCAGATTTTTGGACCTGCCAGATACTAAAAGATGAAAGGTAGCAAAAACACACTGCTCCAGAGACCTGGAGAGCTATTTTTGTTTCCTCTTCTGATACTTCACGAAAGGCAAATGACTTAGATGCGACTGAGGCTGCTGCTTTCTCGCTGTGTTGTGTGCCAAATAGACCCTTGGCATGCCCTGCCATTGTGCCTCTGAAACTGTTGGCACTCAGGATGCCACTGGCATAACAGCTCAGGCGAAGCAGGAACAGAGCGGAAGAACAGTAACCAAGCTGAGCTTGTGACTAACCTCACTTCAGCACAGACTGAATGGTTGTGTGTTTTCTATGTGTTTCTGTCGTTCTTTATTACTACTCTCTGTGTCTTTTAAAGAAATCACTATTGATTATATCAATCATGTAATCTTAAAATTATTTTGACAATTGAATGATCAGAGCTTTTTAAAATGACTTCATAGCACAACAATAAACTATGCAAAGTCTTTCAGAGCATCCATAAAAGTACAGTAAAGAAACCTTTTTTAGTAGCTTCAGTAAAACACAGCAGTACAAAAATGCATATAAAAAGAGGTGTCCCTGAACATGTTTCCTACTGCAGTTCATCAGTATTAAAAAAGCTGGTAATCAAGGTTAATCATGTGATTGTGACGGCTTCGTTGAATGAAAAATCTAAGAAGCTCTACAGGCCTTGTTTTTGTGTAATTGATTATTTCAAAGCTCAATCAGGAATTGCTGCATTTTGTGATTAATACTGAGATAGTTGACTACAACAGCAACAACGATGCTACTAGACCACATACACACACACACACACACACACACTACTGCATACCTTTATATACATGTTTCCTACTGCTTGTGAACGCTGAGCTTGTCCTCGGGAGGTGGTGGTGCATAGTCAGCAGTTTCTGATTGCCTCTTTAATGGAATGTGTTTTTCCCCCCAGAGCTCCTTTCTTGGCAGGTTCAGGCACTTTGTTGACATCATCGATCCCAGAACGCTTTTCGTATCAGAGGTAAAAACACATTTGCTGGCTATTCAAATACAGGTTACATTCAGTCAAGGCATTTATTTCCATTTCTTTTCATGCTTTTTTGTTGTTGATCCGTTATTTAGGTTGTTTAGTCAGCATTTAAAGTGAATCTGAATATCTACAGTTTTTCCTTTATTATTACAGGCTCGCTTGAAGGAATGTGTGGCGCTCCTAGACAGTTTTAAACATGGAACTCTCCCTCCTGGAACAACAGACCAGCAGGTGATCAGCAGAAACACACTCAACATTAAAGAGACAGTTCTGTGCTTACAATCAAATATGTACCTTACTTCAAATGTAGCCAGATTGATGTCTAAAGTAAATATGTATCAACCAAGGAACTTCTATCTGCGTATCTAAGACATCTAGACATGTTTCCTATAAATTGGGAAAAAAAGTACAACATTCAGGCTTTAAGACCTCTGCTACTGTTGTGATGTGCATTTTTTTATTGCTAACAATACTGTATTTGTCACATATAATTGTACAAGTACAACATGAAGTGAAATGAGCCCCTGACCCGTGTGCAATAAAGTTACCAAATAGTTAGAACTGAAAAAATAAACTAGGATAATAGAAAATACTAACGTATTCCAATTGTATTCCAATTAAGCAAACTTTACAAATAAAAACAAGATCTGTACAGTGTGCAAATGTAATAGAATGGAATGTCTGTACTGTAAAATACAGTCTGTTGGTTTGCTGGTTGATGTAAACAGACTTAAGTGACAGACAACAGGTGAGTTACAGTAGATGTAGAGAGTTCAGTATGTGTTATATTGAACAGTTAAAAAGTGGCGTGTCCTGGTTAAGGAGTCGTATGGCCTGATTATAGTAACTCCTCCTGAGTCTCTTCGTTTTGACCATAGTACCTCTAAAGCGTTTGTCTGATTTCAGCAGGTCAAAAAGACAGTAACAAGGTTAGATGATTCTCCGATTATCCTCGTAACCGTATTCTTTACAGTGTCAGGTTTTCTTCACTCTGCAGGGCAAATCATATTTGCTTCTTAAAGACTTGTATGTTCAGACTTTAGGTTAGATGTGACTGTCTGATTTGTGTGCTCAGACTGCAGTCACATGTCCACACTGGTTGCTGTAATAATGATGCTGTAAATAAAAAAAAGAGGAAAATGGATGGAAAATAATTATTTTTAAAAACGCAATTCACCTTGACCACTGGTGAACACTGACTAGGAAGAAGCAATGCTTAGCAAACTGTTATTTATGAGCTCAGGTGTTAAATTTGTACCATTCTATAACTAGATCATATATCTGATCCGCAGATAATTGTTGTCAAAAAGCTAACAGAAGTCTACCTGTAACAATCGTTCTTTGTGTTTAAACTGTAATATGTAACTTTATTGTCACACATTCTGACATCAAGAACCGCAGCAAACAAATGATGCAAGAAATGATTCATCTGATTAGTCAAAGTGAGTCACAGATCCATAAATCTGACCACCTACAGATGTGGTGAAATCAGATTTCATGTGGCTTGTTGTTATTCAGACTGCAGTAAACAATGCTCAGATTAAATATGTTGAGCTACCTGTCTGAACAAGTCCGAAGTCTTTTTGAGAGTGCACCAAACATGCCTTGGCTTGTGTAGCCCTGTTTCAGAGGGGAAATTGTTTCACAGGAATATGATGTTTTATATCCAGCTAAAAATCCATGTTCCTCAGTGTGAAGGTGAAAATGAAATTCAGTGTGTTTTGACTTTTTTACAGTTGTGGGAGGCTCAGAAAGTGAAGCAGGTAAGACAATACATGTATGTTCAGGTTAACTGAGTCTTGGTTGACACAATGACTGAACAAGATTTATTTATCCCACTGCAGGCTATTATTCACCCTGACACCGGGCAGAAGATCTTCATGCCTTTTCGTATGTCAGGTATGGATACATCTTACATCTTGTGGTGCAGTTCCCCATTCAGCATGGTTTTGACCCTTTGCTGGACAAGTCCCTGCCATTATGCTCAAGACAATATGTTTAAAGGCCTTAACCCCTCTCTGTATGCCTCCGTTCTGGATATTGACTGCTCAGTTATTTTTATTTATATAGTCAAATCAACTGTTTGAATTCAAATTCTAATTGGAAGTAATTAAAACATTTTCAGTTTTTTAAAACTGAATGAATAATCTAGAAATTCAAGGCTGAAGTGAACAGTGTGAAAATATATGGTGAGTGTGAAAAGGGTCTAATTCAGTGTCTGTCTGAGATCCCCAGTCATACTGTTTTGTGTGCGAGAATAAAAAAGTAACACTTCATTAGTGTATCAGTACAATGCAATTTATCTAACTTTTGGAATGAATTTGTCTAGAAAAATAAAATAAAGAAATAGTAAATAAACAAATTAAATGAATAATATAAAATAATTAACAATACTGTATTATTAAAGGATAGTGCATTATTTTTGCTATTTTAGTTTTGAAAGCAACAATTCCTGCTTATATTATGTATTACAATAAATAGCTCTAAAATTTTTCTACTAGCTAGAAATAATCCAAAGTTGTTTCTTCCCCGTGATGTAGCCTGTATGGCCATTCAGTTTTATGATGATTAGGTTGAAGTGAAACAGGCAAAAACATATTACGTATAGATATTCTTTCAACCAACCAGAGACATGGCTGTAATGAAAGAAAGGAATGTTAATTGTTCCAGCTTGTGAAGAAAACACTGCCAGCAATCTGGCAAAGTTAGACATAGCTGGCTCAACAGCTTGGCTTTCTGGAGGTCTTACAGTCTAATGAGCATTTGGCATGCCAGATTGGTTGCAGCAGGCTTGGTGTTTGCACTTTAGTAGGCAGTGACTCATAGTAACTGAAGGATTTGTACTTTCAGTCGCTTCAAGTCAGCACACTCAGGGATCTCAAAACTTCATAAAAAATTAACAAAATATAATTTAAAAAATGGCAAATACTATTGGTGTGATAATTATTTGTAACAATAAGGCTTATATATAAAATATAAGAAAATGGGGCAAACACCCTAACCACTATACCTCCATGATAAGCCATTTAGAAAAATTGAAAAGTTAGGACACAGTTACGGGTACATGTAGAATTTTCAGTGAGTAACTGCGGATATTTAACCGTCTGAAATTCAGTATATCTGAAGGCATGTTTCCATTTATTCCAGAAGAACAGCATACCCTTAAGGCCCGAGTTTTATAGTTTAACAAAATGTGAACATTAACATAGCATCATCTTTCACATCAGCGCTCATTACACAGGTCAACAAAAAAAAAATTGTAATCATCAGAAACCACAACACACTTTTCTAAACCGTTTTTTCATGCTGATTTCAGATCTGCTTTCAGGTTTTTTCAGTCACATCAACTTTTCGAATTATGAGTAATATTAGATTTGCAATAGACTTACATGCAGTTTTTATTAAACCACATCACCAATCAAGTAACTTGTTTTAATATTTTCAGTGCGAAATCAGATAGGCACATACTGTGGCATAGATGTAAGATATAAGTATCAGTGTCAGTCAGCTACCACTGTTTCTTCAAAAACGTTTAGCATATTCAATTCAATTCAATTCAATTTTATTTATATAGCGCTTTTAACAATGGTCATTGTCACAAAGCTGCTTCACAA
>JBBPCY010000032.1:8622617-8634356 GCA_037974405.1 Brachyalestes nurse | reverse complement strand
AGTAACAAAAAGAAAAGGAAAGGTTGAAAAACAGTTAAGTAAATTGCTGGATTTGTGGGTGCATAAACTCACAAAAATACTGGGGAATAAACAACAAATGTCAAGGAAAATGGGAAAATGTAGGATATAGGGTCTTTAGGGTAATATTGTACCTTCCAAACCTGACCACAAGCACCAAATCTATTTTTTTTTGTATTTAATCTAAAGCAGTTTAATCCTATGTGTGGAGAAAAATACCTTGCCTCAGACTCGGTGGCTCAGAATACCCTTATTTAACCTTGACACGTTGTATGGAGGATGTGTGTTTAGGCGCTGACATGGTGTGTAACTTACACCCTTTAGTAAATAGTGGTGGCATGGCTGTGTCAGGGCGTGCAGTGTTCTGCACTGGTTTGACGCCATTGGTACCAAAATGGCACAGCACTTGCGTTATTGTGTTTTCACTAATGTCCTGAGGTGTTAGTAAGAATTGTATCAGAACATCACGGCCCCCGGTTGTAATCTCTCTTTCCCCCGTCCCCCCCTGACCTGTTGCCTACGGGCTGTGGGGGCTCCATCCTCGACCGCGCTCTGGAGGTCTGCGTCCCGCGGAGAGACGCTGGCTGCGGGTTCTCCGTCCAGTACCGCGTCCACCAGATGCAGCTGGCGTCCTCTCAGCAGGTCCAGCTCCATGATCCCAGCCAACGTGGCTTTCAGACGCTCTCCGATGCGAACCCGCTCGCTGCCGGACCATAGCGAGTTCACACAGCTCCTGCGCCCCGTCATGGTGCGCCCGAAAAGCGAATTCCGAGCGGCCGAGCGGCCCGGGGGGCGAAACGGGGGACCTGCGGGGGGCTCACCTGCCTGTCAATGGCGCATCACTGCCTCTGCGTTAGGAAGCACATCGTTGGCTATTTGTATCCCTCTAATTAAAATGCAGAGTCCGTGACCATTTTTCACAACGGGCGATTACGCATAAGACGCGCCGCTCACTCCAGGACTAACTCTCACATTCACACACGCGTGGAAAGAAAGGAGGGCTGTGTGGAAGCATCCGTGAAGCTCTGCTCAGTCGAGGAAAAAGGCAAGGGAGGCCGGGCGACAATTCTTCAATCATACCCTGTCTTTCCGTCCTCGTTCCCGTTCATGATGCCGATTCAGTTGTGCGAAAGAAAAGGCACCCCGCGCACAGTGAGGGGCGGAGACAAGAGTTTTGAGGGCGGAGCCACGGTACGAGGGCTCGGTGCTGATTGGCTGGAGAAGTTTTCGAATACAGCAGATGCTCCCTAAAGACAAATATCTGCATGTGGAAACTCAGAATATTATTCCTAACGTATCATTTTAGTGTTATATGTATATGACTCACACGCTTCCAACCAAAAAAGCGTCGAAAGGGCAAATCTTCGACCCGAGGATCTGGATGCCTAGCAACAATAGCTCGCTGCGTTTGTGCCGGTGGCTATGCGGACACGTGCATCCCATAGGCTTGAGAGAGGGGCCCGCACCCTCTCAGTTCAAACAGCAGGTGGCGCTGTTAGGCAACGCGATGATGTCATGGCAACTGTACAGCGTTTGCTACGTGTGAAACCTGTTTCAGATCAGTTATGTGCCACGTCTGGTCCTGCAGTGCTACTATGCGTCAGATTCTCATTCCACCTCTAATGATGCAGCAGGTCCATACAGATGCCGTTGCTCAGTCCTGCACATCCCAGTGTTTGCTCTAACACAATGAATTCAGCTCACCAGCTGAGTGACTGTGTTAAAGCAGTGGGGGTACTGAAATGCGCACTGCAGGGAGACTGACAGAGAAAACACTGTCCTACATACACCACATGGACAAAAGTATTGGGACATACCCAGAGTGTGAAATACCCCTACATAACTGGGGGATACTGCCTTCATAACACTGTTAAGAACCCCCCCAAACTGCTATTTTGGTCTCTTTGGGGGGGGCTGGGTCTTGATCTGGTGTAAAGTACCCCTCCCAGTACCCCCTGTAATTCGAACCATGAACATACCTGTTTTTTAGGGGTTTTCTAGGCCCCTTATTTCCAGTGAAGAGCAGTCTTAACGCTTCAGTAAACCAAGACATTTTGGAGAATGCCACGCTTCCAACATTTTGGACACAGTTTGGGGAAGGCTCTTTCTATTCCAGCATGACTGTGCCACAGTGCACAAAGCACGCTCCATAAATACATGGCTGGACGAGTTTGGTGTGGAGGAACTTGACTGGCCTGCACAGAACCCTGACCTCAACCCCATCCAGCACCTTTGAAATGGACTGAAATGGAAATTGCGAGCCAGGCTCTTTCATCCAGCATTAGTGTCTTACCTCATAAATACTCTACAGAATGAAGGGTCACAAATTCACACAGAAACACTCCAGAAACAATCTTGTGGAAAGCCTTCCAAGAGAAGTGGAAGCTCTTATAGCTTGAAAGCAATGCCATTAAAGTCCCTGTTGGTATAATGGTCAGGCGTCCCAAAACATTTATCTATATAATGTATGGCTCCCCAAAAGTCTGAGGAAGTCATTTATAGTGGTTGGATACTTTAAATGTAGTTCTTATTGATTTAACTTGTGAATCTCCAGGAGCGCAATATAAATGTGCAAGTTCTAACTATTTCATCACAGCAGGCATGGAGTTTAAGTGTTTCAAAAATAACATGCACTAGTCCGCCTTAGCATTAAAGACGCTTGCCTAGTACTGTATATAGGTTCTCCTTGTTCTGCTAGTTTGCCCTCTACCCATAGTTGCCATTCATTTATGTCCTTTATAGTGGACATTTTGTTAACCTGTATCTTCCTTAAGTATTTGGAGTTACCCCATCAAGCACTATAGTATTCTGTAGAGGACATCCTGGGCTTTCCAGTGAAGTGTCATGTGATGGGTTTGCATGCTGGGAACAAGGACTGCAATGGCAAAAAATACATGAGGGGCACCAAATGCAAGCTGTTCCTTTGCATAACCAAAATTAAAACATTCTTCCAGGACTATCACAGCTGAAATATCCAGAGAAAGAAGAAATGCAGAACTACTTATGATACAGAATTTTATTGTTTTGGGTTAATATCACTTTTTTCATTTTCTAAATTAGTTCTATTTTCACATGAAAATCGTCCTGTTGTCCTCTACAGTGGACATGCTGGGAAATAAAAATAAAAAATATATTTAAAGAAATTTAAATTGTAAGGTGTTTTTTTAGGCCCAAATAGATAGGAAATGACACAAAAAGAAATTGTAAGACATTTTTTTTCTTTGGTTCTCAGGAGGATAGTATTTTTCAGCAAGCAGTGCTACAGTAGATTCTTCTGTGGGATTGGACTATACGGGCTCGTCTTCACTGCCAATGCACATCAAGGAGTCTTGGGCTCCCATGACCCCATCACCGGTTCACAGGTTTTCCTTCCTTGGACAAACTTTGGCAGGTACTAACCATGGCATATCAGGAGCTCCCCACAAGACCTGCCCACTATATACCACCCATTGACAGGTGCTACTGTAACAACATGATCAGTGTTTTTCACTTCCCAAAAAGTCACATTCTCTTCTAGTTATTCGTTATTATGAAATGTAAGTGAAAAAAAAACCCATAACAAACAAATGGTACAACACCATACCAGTAATCATCGTCCCAAACACTGCTACAGTTGTCTAAAAGCGAAATAAATTATGTTGTTGGATATAATAACAGCAAACAGCCTAATAACTGTTATTCTGTGAAAGTAGGCCAGTCTGCTTGATAACTAAAGTGACAGTCGCCTTGTTTCTCATTTATTTAAGCTACTGGGGGCGTCACCCGGAGTCCTCTGGATCATGAGTACAAGTTTTATTTATTATTTAAAATGCAATATGTTGTTGCCCAGTTGACATGGTATACTTAATGTACTCTGGCACCAACCTCTGAAAAAGGTTTGGCCTAACTGGAGGGTGTAAATCATCTGGCCATACAACAAAGCTCTAAAAAGTCTGCAGGGTTAAATTAATTTAGTGTTTATTTGAGCTTAGAAATAACCCGATTCAGTGGTTTTTAACACAAGCACTTAAAGGAAAACATATTTTCCTATTTATATATTCTGCATATTTCTATTGTTCATTTCCAAACAGTCATTCAGAGCAATTCGCAGAGAAATTGTCTGACTCAGCTTTCTTCTCAAATGTGGTTATAGAAACAAGAACTTCCCAAAACCACCAGTGAACTGACAGAAGTTCTTATAAGTAATGTTGGTGGTGGTAAAATGATGGTAAATCAAAAATATCTCAAACTTGCAGTAAAACACTCACTTTTAGAGGCATTAAATTCTTCAGCCATTGCTGAGTCAGCAGGTTTCACTAGAATGGCACATTTAATGTAAAAAAACGTATACTTTATATCTTAGCAGTTACATAAAAAACTTCCAGTTACATAAAGAAATACAGATGCTGATCTGAGATCAGCCTTTAGAAAGTAGCAACAGTCCACCAGCACTGGGCTGTGAACTATTTTGTGTGTAAGCACATATTTACACGTACTTCTGCCTTCATTCCTCCTCCTTTTCACACCTCTACTCCTCGTCCCCTTATAAAGCCGAGCCTATCCGTCTGTGAGGCGGGGATTGAGTGCACTTCTCTCCGAGGGGACACATCGTCAGCCTGGGTTGTAGGACGCCTCAGCCTCCACCACACCACCAGACGCAGACATGCCACCCTTTGAGAGGTCTATGGAAATGATGCCTTTCAAGCAGAGGAAGTGCCTAGGTAAGCAAATTTCATACTATTGGAACTATTGGGTCTATCTTTTGTGGTGATGAGGGAACTGAGGTATTATGAACCATCAGATAATATGGGGAACATTAAGAAATGTAGTTTTGCATCCATATTTTGCTGATGTTTATATTTTTCTAAATCAAAAAATCTTGGTAGTCTCAATGATCACTGTTTAAGTGATTTGCAGTAAGAAAATAGAGATAAAAAGAGATAAAAGGTTATATTGTATTTGTTCAACCTGTACATTTTCATTTGGAGATCAGTAGGTTATATGCCCATGAACAAATGTTTGAAGTAAATATATGGGGCTTAAGGCACTGTTTTCTGTTGTTTGTTCACTCTTGATTGGTATCTTTTATGCTCAATTTACTTCTGTTTTTCAAACGCAGCCACAAGAAAAGATGAAGTCTGCACAATTCGGTCCAAATTTCCCAACAAATTACCGGTTGGTTCTTTCTCAGCATTGGCTCTACTTGAAATTTTCTTTGGAATTTTAGGACAGTGTCTGACCTTTGTGTTCTGAATCCAGGTCATCGTTGAACGATACATTCGGGAGAAACAGCTTCCTCTACTGGACAAATCCAAATTCTTAGTCCCTCATGAACTCACAATGGGTCAGTTTCTGTGTCTGCTCAGGTGAGTGGCTGCCAGAGATTTCCAAAGTAGTGCATGAGCTTTGAAGGGCAGATATTAAAGTGGTGTGAAAAGCTTCTGCTTTATATTCAGTATGAAATGACAGAAGACACTTATTTCTGGTTGGAGTGCTCTTGATTACATAAAACAGTTGTGCCCGCTGACCGCTCTTCTAAATCCCCATTTTCACACAATTTCTGGATAAATGAGCAATTAAAAAAAAAAAAGGTAGAACATACAGTTATGTGCAATGGTCTGAGTGTGCATTCACTACAGAGAACACATGAGAAAATATGTACAGAAGAACACTACAGAGAAAATATGTCTGCACATATTTATGCTCAATATCTGATTATTTGCTTTAACATTATGAGGGGTAAATAGACATTTTTAGAAATTGCACACTAAAAAAAGTGCCACATTGAGGCGTGTTCCCTGCAGAGGATGGGTACTAATTTTAACTAAGAAAAACAACAAAACATGGGGTGTTCACACTTTTGCACAGAATTACACAGAAGACGACATTTTTTTTTGGTTAACATTATTTCTAAAGTCCATCTATTTCTTTAAAGCAGAGTAGATTGCTATTATGCTCAATCCACTTACATATTCATTTTAAAAATAAAGATTCCTAAGACGTTTTTGGCTTGGACACACGGTTTTAGTAAAAATATTGAATTAGAAAATAAGATTCCTTACATCTTAATGTTCTTCGCTCCTATACTACTTATATCTACTGCAGGGTTGCCTGGGGAAGCAAAAGTGGTTCTTCTATGACACGTGCCAATAAAGCCTCTTTAACCTTCAAATCCTTCTTTTTGTCTTTCTCTGACACGCAATTAAAGTTCCCGTCCATATAATTAGCTTAACAAATTATATTCCTATAAATGTGACCCACTGAGTGTCTTTTACAGTTGATTTGATTCTACCTCGGTCTTCCTCTCAGGAGTAAGATAGCGCTGGAGGCCTCCCAGACACTCTTCTTGCTGATCTCAGGAAAGAGTATGTGCTGTATGTCAGCCAGCATGGCGGAGATATACTCCCAGCACAGAGATCCAGATGGCTTCCTCTACATGACCTACGCCTCCCAAGATATGTTCGGCTGAGATAAGCCCACAGCGCCTCTTTAGGGACCACTCCATTATCTCCATTATCCCATTCTCCACTGGCCGAGCACTCCCACCATCATCTCTCCGCAGTCCCGCTGGACTGTGTCCCACCACGCAGATCTAGCCAAGAACCTTCCTTCAACTGGCAGTTCAATTTTGTTCTCTTTAATTCGCTTAAGGTTTATGGAGGGGAGAAGAAAACAAATTCGTGCCCTGTCAGAAGTTACCATGAGTCGTCACACAGCTAAAGAATCATAACACGCGAGCACTTATCTTGGAGACACAGCTGTCTGGTCATGACATTCTGAGTTTGTGGGGCAGCACTGGAACAAAAGAGATGCCCCGGGATCCCATATCCTTCAACTTGTTGTCACAGGAAGACAGTGAGGGAAGAGGGTTCATGTCTGGATAACAAACATATTCCATCTTTGTTCCCTTTGTTGTCTCTATTCGCTTGTCTCCTGGAAACAGCCCTGATGGAACTGAACTGTAGACTGAGCCATTTTGAGTTCAAACACCACAGTGAAAATGTTTACAGTGAACAGGACCGTTGTGTACACTACCTCGACCGTTACTGTGAACGCTAAAAATAAACTGTTCAGCCCTTTTAAAACTTGTGTCTGCATGGTCTTTCCAGCCTCCCTTTATTTAGGGTGTCTTCTCAACAGCACTCTTGAGTGCACCAAAATTAATGACATTGCCTGTGACATTTGCTGTAAAAATGCAAATAGCTCTGCAGAGTATCTAAGCTCAAGGCTTTTCAAGAAGCATTCTGATGAGTTCTAAGTTGGGAAGTTGCCAACACGGAAAGCCCCAGGGCCTGAAGTACTTCTCCGCCAGCCAATAGACTCCTCAGTATCACACCTCATTGACAGTTCTACCGCCCTCCCACACCCACACACACGCCTTATATAATCACAGCTTCTTATATAAGGGCCAGGGGTCAATATGCCGGTTGGCTGAGAGAGCCTTTGAGCTCAGGTGTGATGTTACTCAGTAAAGGGAGTGTAGTTTAGATCCAGTGTAATAATGCTGCAAGATGCATTCTTGCTTTCACTTTCCCAATTAGCACATCATTGAGAATTCTAGTGCCCCACTGCCCTAAGTGTTTCAGAATCAGAATCCTGCAATCTAATAGGTCATGCGAATGTTCAAAGTGCAGGTTCAGGGAAGGCCTCATTGGCCAGAACATGCTGTTAACTCGGTAATGAGTGACAATGATGTATTACTGTCAACGAAAGAGCTGTGAGTGCAGAAAGGACTGAATTTACAGTCTACTGTAAAGTAGCACCCTGATGTTAAGCTACTTTGTATGCAGCCTTAATAAAAATGACCCAGTTTTCTTGACCCTAAGCCTGGACTAAGTAGGATGTTTAATGGTGAGACACGACTACAATTTAGTACATAGGTGTGGCTTAATCCATGTCTGATGAATCAGTCATTAAAGTGTTTGATATACAGTACAGCGGAAGTACACATGTTCCTACGATTCTACTTAAAAAGGTTTATTCTGGGTTTTTATTTGCTCAGAAAACGGATATTAGAACAAATATGTGACTCTATATGTGTAATATGTTTTGTTTATCCATTTCCTGCCCTCTATTCCTGTTGGTTGTAGGTACAATACTGGCTTTGGCAAAACATTACTTAATTCAGTTAAATCATGTTTGCAAGCGATAGAACTGAACAAATCTATGCAATGGTTGGGAGTATCATGGAAAAATGTGGAACCAAACTCTGGAGAGCTCACAAGATTGTTTTAAATAAGAAACAAGGGTTTTTTGGCTGTATTCATTATTTATTCTAATGTTATGAGACATTGTTTATTTGAAGCATATTTTAATGTAGTACTGCCAGCATGCTTCGAAAAGCACATAGTGAAGTAATTTATCCTGATAACATCTAATCATAACACCTGTCCCTAGATCTCTACCTGAACACCCTCTCTATATAGCTCACTCACTAAACATTCCTTCTCATTCTTATCTTGTCATGGTCACTGAACAGCCTTGCATTTTAGTTCTTCAGAAGGACTTGCACCAGTAAGGTCATCCTTGAATATACAGTTGGGAATTTCCATAGAGACCTACAGTATGCAAAGGTCTAGACTGACTAGACAAGCAGTTTAGGAGTCGCTTCCTCTAACGTGATTTTAGCTCTTTTAGCTCACAAAGGGCTTGATGATTACCTAACCAGCTGATTCAGCTGTCTTACAGTAAGGGAAATGCAATTCTGTTGTGCTTTAAAACTCCCGATCTGAATTTGAGAATCACTTGGTAATGAGAATCAAGTCCAGTTATGATGTGTATTTTAATCTCACCTGAATTAAATAAATGTAATTATTGCTGTTGATTAAGGCGACAATGCAGAACTCATTGGAGAATCAGAAAGGAGCATGAATAAATGGCCTTTGCCTTTACAACTATAGTATTTTCAAGTCATAATATTATATTCAGCACAAAATCCAGCAGAGTGTGCAAAAAATAATGTTGCCCTCAATCGTGCTACCACCTGGTTTATGTAAAAAAAATGTGGGCACTGAAGCCTACAAAGAGCTTCAACAAAAGAGGCATCTAATGATCAGATCAGATTGTATTAAACACATCTTTAACAGACCGGGTCATCACATGACCAGCATGTAAATGGTGTGACAAAACCTAAAGATAACTCTGTGTAAGTTTATATACATATATAAAAACAAGTGCGAAAAAAAGGGCAGGGCTCCAAGGTGATAGAATATTGCATTTCAGCAGGAGTCTTCTTTCCTAACAAAAGAGACAAAATAACACAGCTAGCGTGGGAGAAGCCAGTGTCTGTGTGACAGTGCTGTTGCCAAAGACAGCAAACGCTCCGAGCGCTGGAGGTGAATTCATGACAACAGCAGAGTAGCATCTAAACATGTCTTGACATGAGAGACAGAGACACACAGAGTGAGAGCGCAAGAGAGGAAAAGAGCATGAGAGACAGCACGAGAGAGAACGCAAGAGAGAAAGAACGTGAGAGAGAGAACGCGAGAGAGCGCTTGCTGCATACATTCCTTCACACAAGCCCTGCTGAATCAAGTTTCCCCACTGGAATTTCAGGATACTAAACGAAATGAAGCAGGCAAAGAATCGGAAGTCATGACAAAAGCAAAGCCCTATCAGCACTAAACCAAGAAACCCTGTAATTTGGTGCAACACAGGCATCTACTCTTTTACAGGGGAAGACATGGCACTTTCATAGCAGAAAACAGCACTGCATCTCTGATAAGTTCGATACTGACTAATCTGTACCGGCAGCATAGATTTTTTCCAAGTTATATTCACCTCAATCAGGCAATGTATAGAAGCAGTATAACATAGCTTATTCATGAATAATTATTTATTTATCTATCAGATTACCACCAGAACTCAATGCAAGACAAGCTAAGATATATGAAATCCCAACACCTATTAAAGACTGAAATCTGACATGACAGTCATCATAGGTAGGTATATAAATCAAGAGAAAATTTTATAGCTGTCAAATTTCTAAGATATAAAAATACAGATTTTTAAGAATAAATTAAGTTTGCAAAAAAAAGATTAAGGATATATTGTGGAATATCATATACATAAATGCTCACTGGCCACTTTATTAGAAACACTGACCTTCAAGACTTTGTACAGTAAGAGACTGGAGCTCATTTGTAGATGCACAATTTGGGTGTGCAACTGTATCCCTAAATGGTGAACCTATATGGAAGGTGGAGTTTAAAGGGGGAAGTGAGTGAAAGGTCTGTGTGTGTAATAAAGTGGTTGGTGAGGTTATTTCACATTTTGCTTTTCCATGAGTCATCCCTAACACAGCAAAGATTTCTCTAATACTCCAAACCGTCATCCTCTGCCTTGAGTACCAAAGTCCTTTTGCAGTCTCTTTTTGAACAACTCTCAAAGTGGCATCTCTTTTTTTTAAAAATGGCACAATGGCACATTAGATCTTTTTGGTTTCACTTCACAGAGCTCAGGTTTTCAGTACAGTTGCTTGATCTCCAAAGCCATTCCAAATATTCAGATTCATTGCTATCCATAAGACACTTTTTAGAATCTAATCAAGGTTTGACCATATGCCATGTGCCATCAATATACAACATATTGGACCTCCTGCCCTCTCAAAAAAAAAACCCAAAATAAAACAAACAAACAAACAAACAAACAAAACATCAGAAAATGGTGAATAATAGCCAGATAAGCTATTTGGGGAAAAAATAAATCACTGAAAAAAAACGGTCGCTACATACAAGAAATGTGAAAAAGTTGTATGTACAAATGGAACAGCAACTCAAAACCCTTAATTGTACCTTTAACAATGAAAAAGGTGTGCTGAAATGAGCAGGGTTGGAAAGGCTGCTCTTGGAACAAATAAGTGGAATGGCTGCAGGAGTTGAAGCCTGAGGTGAAAGCCACAGCTTTAAAGCTGAAGGAGCAGAGCAGCAACTCACTCTAGCTCCTGACCACGCTTGGAAGGGGGCACCAGGTGAGAAGGCAGCTTAGCGGGCAGCTCGTATCCCTCCAACTTCACTTTGATCAGATGGTTGGCCAGAGCAAACTCTTCATCATCCAAGAAACCATCCTTGTCCACGTCGGCCAGGGTCCAGATCTTACCAAGCACCGTGTTGGGCAGCTTTGACTTCAGCATCTCCTTCTTGGCGGCAGCACCAGACACCTTGCCATTAACAGGCGAGAGAGTGTAGAAGATCTCATCGTAAGACGGTTTGTCACGGCCCACGATCCACTCCAGCTCATCGATGCCCTCTCCAGCACCCTCACCATACCCATGGCCAAAAGGCCCATTCATGGTTCCTTCGAAGGCACCACCCTTAACCACCTGGTTTGGCATGGATGCTTCCTCTTGGCGCACAAGGGTCATGAGCTTGGCAATATCATGGGCCAGCATATCCTCGACGGTCTCCAGAAGTTTGGGCTTCAGGGCAGGGAACTTGTTAAAGTCTTGGCCACCCAGGAGTTCCTGCAGAGGGGTAAATAAATTGTTCAGTCAGTCAGGTAATGTAAGACCAATTAATTGCAGGCATAGTGATCTTTCAGATTCAAGATGGCTTCAAATAACACAGGTCAACAAAAAAGATTTTTTGTAATCATCAGAAACCACAACACACTTTTCTAAACCAGTTTTTAATGCTGATTTCAGGGGTTTTTGTCAGTCACATCAACATTTTGAATTATGAGTAATATTAGATTTGCAATAGACTTGCATGCGTTTTTTTTATTAAACCGCAGGCACCAATCAAG
>JBBPCY010000032.1:8607310-8622475 GCA_037974405.1 Brachyalestes nurse | reverse complement strand
GGGAAAAACTAAACACAGATTTGAAATCAGCATTAAAAACACTACAAAACCCACAAACTTATCTCTGATGATTTTGATCTGTTGACCTGTGTAATCAGCCTTTCATCTCAGAAAAAACTTCAGTTTGAAGAAGAGATTTGAAACATTACAATAACAGTACAATGCAGTGTTTGAAGGAGCAAGGCAGAATAGCTTGACATGGTAGGTTAGCCTAATGCTACTAGTAAGATGGCATTATACAGCTGAAGCTCTAGTATAGCATACTTGCTATTCAAACTACATGGTACCCATTTCCTTTTACCTTTAAACACCAGTTCTACTGCCAGCTGTGCTTCAATCTATGTAAAATTTGATTGGATTCTAAGTCAAATTTAACAGATAATGATATTCCTTTGCTATCTGTATATAACAATTTATTTGAAACTTGAATGTGCACATTGCAATAAATGTGTTTCTGAAATAAAAGACTCATTTGAATACATTTCTGCAAAAGACTGTAGAAAACTGATAGGCAAAAGTCACACGCAAGATGGAAATAAACTGTTTTATGCCTTTACTGCATTAAATCTAATGTTTATCTGTTTTGTCTGCTTTGAAAAGTCTTTTGTCAGGAGTCGAGTTACGTTTTGAATTGCGGCGGTCACCGAATCAGAGTCAAAGGAGCCGCTGTCTCTGCCTTACCAAATGGAAATGTGTCATATACAGTATGTGTCATTTCCAAAAAGGAAGTTGTTCCATTTCAGCTACTTCCAATTTTATACATTTCTTATGGCTCTGGCAAAGTCCCCAGTATTCTTACCTGCATCTTCTTGAGGTTGGGGAAGTCCCCTGGAGAGATGTTGTGTTCCTTCTCTATCTTCTCATAAATTGCACCCAGGTTGGAAATGAGTTCTTTCTTCTTGGAGTCTTTCCCAAATACACTGGGCATTTCCTTCTTGAGCGAGGTGATAATGTAAGCATGAACCTGGAGAAAGAAACATCAGTGAAGTTACATTTCACAACCCCCTTCCTTTTCCCTGTCTCAACAAGCAGAGTGACATTGTGATGTCATCCCCCTTTCGTGAAACATGCACTGAATTCTTAGGTAACTACATTGCCACATTGCTACATGGAAGTCTCAGTTCAGAAACAAAAAGTGGCAAACATATGTCTTTATCACACCAGACAAACAGTCAAGGAGCCAATGCCAAAATTCCCCACACTTCTCTCCCTTCACCTTTGCAAGGCGCGCCCTCTTGATCAGATCGTTCAGCTTTCTGAGGGCAGCATTCCGTGGAAGACTCTGGATGTCTCGGAACAGGTCCTGCTCCTCAGCTTCAAAAAGCTTCCTGTTGTCCGGCACCAGGAGTGGCTGTGCCCAGAACGAGCCGATGTAAACCCGCACCACCTCTGGCGTATTAATAATCTTCCCTAGCGACCACATGAGGGCGCCGTACACTCTCATTAGCTGCTGCGTGCTGATCTGGTCCGCTTTGTTCAGTACCACACGCATTTTGTCCTCATGGTTCTTCAGGGCCTTAATCACCTCCGAGAACTCGTCTGAGATGTCTAGCTTGTGGGCGTCGAAGAGCAGGATAATGCGGTCAACTCTTTCAGCAAACCACTCAAGCACAGCCGCAAAGTCGTAGCCTGCAACCCAAAGCGGAAAGGGTTACTCAAAGTCATGCCAGTCTCAGACAGCTCAAGACTACAGTGCTGAAACACTGTTTGTAAAAAGCTCATGTTGGAACAGCACTCAGTAGCTAGATCCCTACACATCTTGTGGTTCAATCAGGCTTTGTTAGTTAGCGCAAATTATTAAATAAAAACACATGCGTCAACTAGTGGAAACACAATGGGACAGGGTGGGTGGAAGATACTCTGTATATGATCATAACACAGTACACACAGCTCAAATATTTCACACTATCATGAGTCAACATCACATGAGTTTCAGAGCATTAAAATGAATTACAATAAAGAAAATATAAAGAGCTCTATAAAACAAAGCAGTCTGTGTTTCCCAGTGACAGGAAGCCAGCAGGAGAGAAGGCAGCAAGCTGTGTGGTTAAAAAAAGGAAAAGAGAAAGGGAAGGAATTATGGTTTTGATTAGAACCAGTGTCATCTGATCTGAGAAGACTGCAGCTGGTCTTGAACGCCAAGGACACATGCCACGTAGTCAAATTCCATTTACTGTAAATATGCATAAGAGGGACATGGTAGGGGGGGGGAGAGACAGTTAGAGAGGGGGGTAGAGAGAGAGAGAGAGAAAGAGAGACAGACAGACAGACAGACATTAAACTAAACTGAACTGTTTAAAACCTTACAACTGTTCTGTGGAAACAAGCAGACGAAACAGCCTTAAATAGGTTTCGCTTATTTCATTTTAGTTTTGATTTATTAAACAGCAACCACCATTTAAAATAATGTTGTCTGCCAGTGGTACATGTTGGTGCAAAAGGCATTACTATCACCTGCAAATCAAAACTAACACAGAGACACAGAGATAACACAACAGCAAAGATAAGACAAAGAAAATGACAATCAATTAAAGTGAAAGGAGGAGAAGAAATAAATGGTAAAAAGCTGCAAGAGCTCTGCAGAGGAAGAGAGACATGGGGCTCAAAGGGAAACAGCTGACATTCTTTCTGCCAAATGGCAAATACTTCTATATGACTCAGAGGATTGATTACAGTCCTCCAGAGGGGATGGATAAGAACAGAGGACTGCACAAACTCCACTTATATACATCGACAACATTCCTTATTATTTCTGCTTTGGGTTGCTCCTGATTAGGGGTCACCACAGCAGATCAACCATTTCCATTCCTTTCTATCCTGTGCATCTTACTCACTCACACCAACTGCCTGTACCTTATCTTTCCTTATTATTTGCATTTTATTATACAGAAGGAGAGTTTCACACCTCTTGCATTAAAGCAATATCCTCAAGTATTCAAGTACACTATATTAATCAGATCTTTTACTAAAGTAGTGACTTCATGAAATGCACACATACAATATAGATGAACTGAGGCACCACAACAATATACAAAGGCAAAAGTATACATGGAAGCACTAACACAAATTCAAATGAATTTCACTCCAAATATTTGAGAAATTTGAGAACACAGGTAAACTATACAATATCGGCAAACACCCTATTGCTTATTTTCCCCACTAACACAATGCCATTGGACAGCTCAACACACTTAAAGGAGAATGCTAACTTCCAGTTCTGCTACATCAGCCAACAGACGCCTGTGCTGGCTAGAATTACACTGTGTGGGCTACTCACACAGAGAGAGTGAGGTCAATTAAACTCCAGGTTAAGTGCAAATACTCCGCCACCGCATTTCTGAATTCTAAATTAGATTAGTACTTGATTTCTTTTCCTTTTTACTTGAGTGCCACTGCAAAGACACACATACTCCTCCTGATTTCAGGAAATCTGAGCAGATGAATTACTATGACATGATTACAGTGAGTAGGTCATATGGTCTAATGGATATGAATGAAAAGAATGTAAGAACATTATTATAAATGAATGAGAAAAAAACACTTGAAAAGGCAAATCACTGCATGATGTCACAACATTAACTCCGGGCAACAATCAAACACAAAGGCCTTTTGAATGAAGGTCAGACGAGAGAGCAAAGCTAGGATTAATTATGCACAGTGTCAGCTGCTGCCTGGACCAGCTCTGTTGCAGCTGGATTCCTGCAGGACGACAGTGGCCTCTAACTGGAGGCTTTCAGCACATTTCAGGACGATCATCTGGCAACAATAGAGGCTCAGTCATGTGCTCACCAATATCCTTACACTAAGAGGAAACGAACATTGACACTTCCTACCACGAAACTCCTCTCAGTTCTGCAGTTCAACCAAAGACAGTCACTGACCTATAGTAAGAAAGCAAAGGAGCAACTCTCTGCTTTAACAATTTCAGTCAACTACAACATGACTATTAGAATATAACCTTTACAAATGTAAGTATGCACTATAGGGAGGTCACAATCACAATCTATTCAAGTCATTAAAAAAGCCAGACAATACAAAAAAAAAAAAAACACTGTCCTTGACCAAAGTCTACTGTTTTCAATATGTACATTATTTGACTGGTTGATAAAGTAACATATGATAAAACAAATGCACACACCCTAAAAAATGAAGGTGTGAAATATCATGCGCATGCATGCGTGTGTGCATATTATGACAGTTTTGAGGAAGCAAAATAAATACAGCAAACCATCTGTGTTTTAAAATAGGCAGAGAAGATGAGAGATGTGGTTAAGCAGTCTGGTTGTGTGTGGTGGCTTGGCAGGGTTCAGGGGCTCAGCCATTCTTCCTCCTTTTTTTTCGGTACAGAGCAGGGTTTTACTGCAAATACTGCGGTTTGGATTTGACCGTGTGGCCCACAGCGGAAAAATACTTCAATGTTGTGCCAAAAACGAAAGCAAACCTTTTCTAAAAGCAGAAATGCAGCACATATAGTGGTGACTTGGCCAACTGGAGGCAGCAAAAGGGAACATCATCTTGCTGTTCACATTTCTATGAATTTGCATTAAAAGTAGGCAATATAGTAAAAAGTAAAAGAGTAAATGGGCATTTGGCAGACACCCTTATCCAGAGTGGCTTACAATTATTAATTATAGGGACAGTTCACCTGGAGCAACTGAGGGTTAAGTGTCTTGCTCAAGGCCCTTTGGGTTAAATGTCTTACGACCACCCCCCCACAACCATCTCTACTCATACTGTGCATGGTATCTTGTGGTTGGAGCATTAGATCAGTAAAATAGAAAGCACAACTTTTGTTTTGAATACTGCAGTTTTTAAATGTTGAAAGCTCTAAAAAAATGACAATTGCAGCTGCTTCATTTGTTAAGTGTTCTAGAAGTATTGACAATATCCACAACATACCCAGCAAAGTGTTTATTATTGTCACAGTCATACTGCCCTCTTACAATTTGCATGATTTTCCATTAAAATGCTGTGGGACATAGATTTGCTTGAGGAGAATGTTGTTTGTAAGCTATAATAAAGGAGAGACAGGACAAAAACAGACAAGGGAAAAAGTCCCTAGAGATTCTGACCTCTGCTGATCCTCTGTTTCTCCCCCGACAGGATGCCTGGAGTATCGATGATACTGATACTCTCTAGGACTGGGTTTTTCAACTGAGCACACATAAACCTGCAGGCAGAGAGAAAGAGAGAGAGAAGGAGAGAGAGAGAGAGAGAGAGAGAGAGAAGGGGAGAGAGAGAGAGAGAGAGAGAGCGAGAGAGAGAGAGAGCGAGAGCGCGAGAGCGAGAGAGAGAGAGAGAGAGAGAGAGATAGAGAGAGAGAGAGAGAGAGAGTGTGTGTGTGTGTGTGTGTGTGTGTGAAGGAGGGGGGGAGAAAACAGGTTTGGTTAGATTACATCTACATTGTCTCATGTAACAACCAAAACTAAAAAAACTAAAACAAAAATATATTAAAACATGAAAACTTAAGGTTTTCAGCAAGTTTGTGTACTTGTAAGAGACAATAACCATCTGTTCAGTTTAAACAATTTCCTGTCAATGTGCTCATACCGGAAATTTAAAAAAAAACCTCTAGGTGTGTTTAGAAACTGCATGTGGGATTTATTTTTCAAGGTCAATGATCAGTTTATTGTGGCAGCAGTGCTAAGGCGAGACATTCCTGAGCTAAAATATTTCTTGTGTTCTGTAAATATAGTTGGTTAAAGTTTTGTGGGTGGAAAAAAAGGATTATTCCAAGACAGACCATGGTCCTTGGTCTACAAAGAAGCCTGTTAGACATCTCAGCACCTTTCTCTCTCTCTATTTATCTGTCTTCATTCTGCCAGTCTGCCTCTCTACTCATTTGGAACTAAAACTCTAAAGCATTAGATGATCTCGGTCACACGGCATGAACCTCAGCCAGAACATTCTTTAGCTGAAACAACAGAAACCCCTAAAGCAACACCATTATCCTGCAGAGCAGCAGCACTCAGATCACAGCAGAGAGTTTCTTTCTAATATTTACGTCATTCATAAATTCCATGCACTTCAAGTCCATTAAGTAACACACGGCAGGCCAGAATACAATGACCAGGCCTTGGCTATGAAGGTTTAAATTACTCAGTACTTCTATGGTTCAGTTCTATGAAGTGTTGGACTGCTGGACTGCTTTCTCAATTATGCACAATACAGGGGAGCCAATCATAACTTACATGCATCAGTCTTAAAGACACAATAACAATCAGTTTGTGTAAGACTAATGGATAAAGGGAGGCTGGAAAATTGTAATGTACAAAGAAATAACATAAAACAATACAAATATTGTAAGTGAGCCTCTTGGACAAGACAAAAAAAGGTTATGGACCCTAGTAATGAATGCTAGTGGTTATCTTAAAACTGTAATGTAAGTTAAATCTCTTCACACAATGACTGCTGCTCTTTACACTGCATGAACATTTCATAATCCATAAAAACAACTCAAAATGACTTTGTTAATGCACTAAATGCACTTTAGACTTCTAATGTTCACATTTCAGTACAACAAAATTCTGCTTCGCCAGCAAGGATATAAGTGTCTGTGGGTGTGTGGGTGTCCCTCCTATGACAGAGTATTCTTTAAGGCCTGCTAGTTCATGTTTAGTCATGCTTTAGCTACAGAACAAAGATAGGGGCCGTAGAGAACAGGCAGAGTGCTAAACAGCAATTACAGGAAATAAAACCCTTTCAGAAAGTCCAGTTATCCTGTTCTGCTGCTCTGTGTTTCACATTAGTTCTGACCTCTCTAACCTCTGCAAGGAATTCAGTGTCACTTTGAACTCTCTCCGCATGTCAGCCATCAGCAAGGTCAGGGGAAAAGAGAGTTCAACAAACAAGAACTAACTACTTCCACAAAGGCTGTTCTGCTTGGAAAAACACAGCTTCAGCACATTTAGCGGTAGATCCACTACAATAATAATAGCCTAATAATTTGCAGTGTCATTTCCATAAAACAGCACAGATCATCACATACAGTGACTCTGGTTATGACAAACAGCTGAGTCTCCGACTGAATAAAGGAGAATTAACCTTCCACGTAACCCTTTTGGAGAAAGTCTGACCATTATAACACGAACATACTAGGCTGTCCTATGTATGACTTTGGGTTATGCTGATGTGACAAAAATTCTGTTAGGAAGCAAAGAAAACAGGATACACCTTTCATTCTACGTTGTCCGGGACTTGGACGGTTAGGACACAGCAGAGACTATTCTGCCTCGTCAGCCTTAAACATTTTAATCTAAAGCAGCATATGGCAGAGCAGTGGCTCTAATCTCAGCCTCAATCCTCTTGATCAGATGGGCCACCTCACAATCCAAAAACCTGTTAAGTGCAACACATTCTTAAAATAAATGCACCAAAACTGGTGTGATGCAGAAGAACCTTTGGATGGTGCTTCAGAGAATGTTTATGCAAATTAGATGCACAAGCCCAGAAACTACACACTGGAGTGCATGAGCTTCATATAAACTGTAAGACCATACACACCTTCACTTCACTTGCCAATACACACAGGCCACACCTGGCCAGCATATGACACAGCCCTCCTGTGTGTGTGTGTGTGTGTCTCTCTCTCCAAAGGGTGTTGTCCATTGACCTTCTTTGTGTGACCAGTAAAAGAACACAATAAGAATGACTTGGCCTTGACTTGAATACGTCAGATTACATGCGATATGCTGCCTCTTCCCAGACAAATCCACTCATTTATGAACAACAAAAGAGTCTTTGTGAAACTCTTTCCAACACCTGGAATCAAAGGTCATTATGCGTAGAAGCACACAACACACCGGAATTAGGTACGCCACAGGAGTGTGGAAACACACTCGTCAGGAGGAATGTTTGGTCACGGCTGACTTACGATGGTGTCATAGACCTCAAAGTCAGAAGGTTTCCTAGGTTTCCACCAGAGAATACTCACTAATTTGTATTTAAGTGCATTCATTTGGGATTATTCAACAAGTATTTTTATATATAATACATTTATCCGGCTACAGGTGAATAAACAGACTCTATTCTCCCTATGTAGCATTACACGTCTTTACTTTTGGTTTCTAATTCTATTTTCTGGGTTTAGCTTCAGTCTATTTGTCGGTTTCAGCTGTTGACTCACTTTAGGCTGGGAGGTTTCAGGTTTTTAGTCAACTCTACCTCACTGTGAGGACCACAGTGTTAGTGTAACTCTGAAGCAACTTTGAACGCATATTGCCTGACATGGGAGTGGCATGATTTTGAAACGCATACTAATGGGTGCTGAAATCTAAAGTGTGGCGCAGAGTCATTTACACAAGGCAAAGACAGAGACAAAACCAGAGCCTTACCTGTTCAGGAAAGCGTTGCCAAAGGCGTTAAGCTTTCTGAAGGGTTTCTTGGGATCTACCACAAGAGCATTGCCCGGGATGACCCCCTCCTGGTCCCCATGCATCACAGCTATGAAGGAGTCAGTGGTGGGCTCGGGGCCTATTCTCATGCCGGGGAAGTCCTGCTCCATCAGGTGCCGGATGAAGGTCGTCTTGCCAGTAGAGTACTGACCGACCAAGAGGACCATGGGTTTGTTGTCGAAGTCTGCATCCTCCAGGGCTGGGGAGTGGAAGTCGTGGAAGCGGTAGGTGTCCTCCAGAGGGAAGAGCTTGTTGCGGTACAGGCGTTTGAGTCCCTCGGACACGTTCTGGAAGAGCTCCGGGTCTTTCTTTCCGTTCCTATTCGACCAGCTGAACATTGTGATCTATAAGACAAGATCCAACCCTGACCTTCTGAAAGAAGAGATGTGGAACAGCTGAGGAGCTCTACCCCGAGTCCTTCTCACACTGGTGAGTTGGTGGTTGTAAAGTTGAGCCGGGCCCACCCCTGAGACCCCTCCCAAACTCACACACTACCCGAGTACACCGAGCTCATCAAAGGGGAAGAAAAAAGTGAATTGTGAAAGTATGTCCACTCCGAAAACAGCAACAATGATATTTAAGAGTCCTCCTTCCTCTGTGAAAATGAAAGTCGGTTGCGACAGAGTGGTAAAAACCAAAAATAACCCCACACAGAGAGAGGAAGAGAGGAAGCTAACTAGCTTTTAGCATCAGGGTAAGTGTGACGCCCGGCCACGTGCTCCTCTGTCAGCCAATCATATCAGGCCTTCCGACAGTTACACTGTGCAGTATCGAATCTTTACTTATTGTTTCTTGTTCAGTAATAAAAGCGAAGCGAACAAAAATCACCTAACACCCCACACAGTCAATTATAATATGGTCAAAACTTGTACTTGAACTCGCCTAGACCTCCTAGTTCATGCTGAAAATATAATGTGAAATGAATGGAATCTTCTACAGGTCTAATCCAGCTGGTGGCCTGGTGGTTACGGATCTGCCCCTGCAATCAGAAGGCTGTGGGTTCGAACCCTAGGTGGCACTGCTGAGGTACTCTTAAGCAAGGTCCCCATACATTGCTACCCGGGCTCTGTGTTTCTGACTACCTTGCTTCACGTGGTGAATGGGTTAAATGCAAAAATTATTGTTTTATTGCTGGAAAAAAAATACATTATGTGCTGTTATGTGGTGTGTTCAGGTATGAAAAATGGACACACTGCACTTATTGGAAAAGGCATAGACGAAGAACCCAACAGTCTGGACTATGGAGGAGTTGAACTTTCAGAGTTAGGAACATTATCTTACTATCATGAAACTTCTTCATGATAAAATGAATTAAGATTGTACTTTTTTATATACTGCTGGGTATGTTGCAATCCATTTTGCAATAACCCCGCCCCCCTCCGCCCGAGCCTGTTTGAGATGGGATTATCCTAGATTTATAGTTTTCATACGCTATTAGTTGATGACGTCAGAAATTAGTTCAGAAAAGTTTAAAGCTGTGAAATAATATATGTGTACTGAGCTAAGGAACGAAGATGAATATTTTCCAGACCCAGAGAACAAGATGACATCATCTAGTTTCCACAAAGCAAGCAATCACAATCTACAAACTTCCCAAACTTAATGAAAAACAGGCTCAATAGGTAACACCCAGAAACAGAAAACACTGAAATCAAAACAGTACAGATATCTAACTATGAAATCCACAGAGTGTTTTATTACAACCAGTGAAAGGTATGAAACATGCTGAAAATGAAAAAGTGAAAAATGAAAAATGAAAAAGCTGTTTTCAGCAAATATTAAATGTTGGAGTAATACAGCACCTTTAATTTACTAATACTTCTGCAACGACTTTGACATTTTCCTGTAAAAAGGGAAGTTTAAGGACATTAAAATAATTCCCCTTGAGAAAATGTCTCGTCAAAATAGAAGTGTTTTTTTCAGCTCATCTGTGCCACTTAATTTTGTGATTGAATCATATTATTAATCCATAGAATCAGAATTTGTTTGCAAGAAAGTGAAAACCAGTAGATGAATCAGTTTCTTTAGTAGATGAAGATTCTTTCTTTGTGTAATATTTACAGCAACACATGAATATGTGTTGAAAATTATCCCTAATGTTTCTCGTATGTTCAGTAGAATCTCCAACTCAATCCAGTGAAAAATGAGTAATTGGTGAAGCTTACAAAGAATCGCAAATATGAACAAATGCGGCTCTTTTATCGGGCCAGCGTTCACAAATTCAAAACGAATGTTTTGCAAGATTTCCGTTCATTTAATAGAAGTTTTGCATGTGATTTTTTCAAAAAATGAAACCCATGTCATGAAATGAGACGTCTAAGTAGTTGGTTATGGAATGACCCAATAGTATAGAGGAGCAGACACTATAGAACTGATAACTGTTATGACCCAGAATTTGATCTCGATTATCAGTACCTGACCTCACAAATGCTCTTGTGGGTAAATGCAACTAAATTTTCTGAGGCTTTGTAAAGTGTAAAGCCTTCCCAGAAGATCAGAGAGTTGAGAATTCCATTCCAGGTATTCTAGATATAATTCTAGGTATCCCAGATCAATACTTCCATTCTGGGCTGTGGCACTTCATTTGGGAAAGTGCAGCCAAGTGTTCTGGTGATGCTGCTGTGAAACTTGCAGACTGGCTGTAGTCATTGGTCACGATTCCACATTTTACACATTTCACATTATACAGTTTGGTTCTGTAAAGTTGTAGTATTGTTAGAATTTCACAGATTTGTCAACTGCTGCATAATAAACTCACTGGTGTGCAGACCAGTGTTTGATGTAATTTGTAATGTATTTATTGTAGAGGAACGTCCAGCGATGTTGATGGGAATCAGGTGTTGCATGCAAATATAGCTTCTTTTTTTACAATCCAAAACCAACAGTGAACATAAGTTCTATGAGTTGTAATATTGCACTGATCGTTGTCTTGTCTTGTCTCGTCTAGTTGCATTGTTGCTCGTTCTTTGTCCTGTCTGCACTTGTAGTCGTGTATTCTGTTCTGTTCTGCTATTGTGTTGCACCATGGTCCTTGAGGCACATTGTTTCTTTTTACTGTGTACTGTGTGTATATGGTAGTAATGACAATAAAAACTACTATATATGTATTTGTACATACAAATATATAGGGCTCCTGTTTGCTGTCTTGTGAGATGCTGCACTCTTGTGGTCATCAGGGGTATTACATATGAATAAAAATTCTTATAAATACCTAAGTACATAAATACATACATACCTACAGACATCATTTACAAGAACGTGCCTTTAGATTATAGAATATGTGGCACTGGCAGTCTATGGATGACGAAGTATTAAATTCCTTGTATCTGTATACTTGTATACTTTTTTCATATGTGTATTATGAAAATGTCCTCAAGCATTGTAATACTACATTTTAGCCATATTTTCCAACCCTACCCTCATTACACGTTGAGTTCGGGGGGTAGTTTTCGGTGACCCTCTGCAGGTAACAGCTTCTCCACTGGCACACAGAGGTCTTCCACATGGAGGAACTGTTACACCCAGTGAGCACCAGTACCGTCTGCAGTTCAGACTGGATGTTACGCATTCAGTTAGCCTGCAAAGCAAAAGTTCAAAAGTCACAGGAAAGAAGAGATTTCAGAAGGTCTTGGTGTAATGGCTTTCCCAAAATTTACGTGCTTAGAGTACAAATATTTTTAAATGTCCTAACAAACAGAATAACAGGATTACTGTAGTGGGATGACTGTAGTTGTGACTGACTGCTCAGATCAGTATTAGATCTACAGTGAGTGGCACTATTGGTGAGATGCCACAGTCATCTGTGGCCTGGAGTGCAAGCGTGGTCTCTCTCACCTGACACAGATAGTTACACCACACACTGTAACCACAAAGCCTCCAGTACTGTGGAGGACCCCCATACACCCCTCCCATACCCTTTTCTCTCTCTTTAACCGATCTGATAGAAGGTTCTGCAGCATCTTGGACTTCACTACCAGGATGAAGAACAGTTTCTTCCTCCAGGCCTTCAGACTCCTCAATCAGATCTGAAACACAAACTGTACATAACACACCCTCTGAAACTCAACCACTTCCTTCCCAAACAAAAAAAAATACTCACCAGTGGCCATTGTAAATACCCTTTATTTATTCTATACAGCACATTCTCTATCTTGCTGCTGCTACTGATGATATTTTTGCACAGTTTGTATTGTCTACTGCATTGTCCTTATTGTCTCTCTGCATTTTTGCCCACTTTAAATACTCTGCTGCTACAATAAAGTATGTCATCATACTGTATTCATTCAAAGCATATGCTAGCCCCCCTCCCCATGTTGCAGGTATGATGTGATTGGTGTAAGGCTGGTTAGTGGGCAGAATTGGAGAAGACTAAATTGGGGAGAGCAGACCGTTCATGTAGTTTGTTGTACTCTGACACTGTCCCTTGATCTTATTATATAGTCAGCACACCTACTTCAGACTGTCAAGGAGTTAACGTGAACTTTACCCGCTCCCTCTGCTGCTCTTTCTAAAAAAACAACAATAAAACAATTACACCTTTGCACACTTTGACCCCAGTAACCGCCAGCCTGTACAAATTATTGTACATGTACTTGGAAATATGTTCATTAAACTATTTCTTAACTTGATTTCTTGAATAATTTCAAGGATAAAGTGATTTCATTTTCACTTTAAATAAACCTGTCCACATACTGAGAACAAACTTTCACTCAAATGACAGCAGTACATTCTACAGGTAATGCTGGCAGTGTCAACTGAGAAAACAGGATAAGAATTGTCAACGAAATTAAAAACTAAATGTATTGCTTTAAACAAAAGTTTTTTGTTGTAAACCAAAATAAAAGACATGAAGATCAGGAGAAAATGAAGTAAAATTACCTTTTTTATTACCTCTGGTGAGGAGCAGAAACTCAGTGCTGGGCCACGGGTGTGAGTTCCTTCCTGTGTGTTTGCTGACTGCTGAGCCTGGTAGATTATTATGCTCCTGCTCAATAAGTAACAAGTCCTCCCATTGTGAATCCCTCTGACACACCTACCTGTGCATTGTGCGTGTGCTCATTACACACATATTACACACAGAATGACAGTGATGACCCTCAGGTAGGCCTCGTTTCATAAGTGTGTTGGAAATACAGCGATATGAAAATAAAGTTTAAACGCCCTCAGCCAAATTACATGTTTTGCTTAAAAGTGACATCCACTGCAGAGAACTTTCTGTAAATTTCTGTGCACGTCCTCTGTTTATTTGAGTTGAACACACTGGGAATAATACAAAAGAAAATGTGTCTTTTAATAAACCTTATTTGATGTTTTATTCTTTAGCATGTTACATTAATTACATAGGCCTGTAATATACTGTAATGTACTGGATAATAACTGGCCACTTTGTGTCTTTTTCAAAGCAATGTGACCTCTTTTTACCATTCAACGGAATCAGTCAGACACACACACACACACACACACACACACACACACACACATATATATATAGTTTGTCACTGTCATTTCCAACCTCAGTCCTCTCATACAAGATCTGATAAGATTTTTTAAATTCTAAAAGTGTAACTTCGCAAAACTAACAAAAGGTAACATTCCACCCATGTGTTACACATACAAAACAAATAAAGGAATAAAGGAATTACTTTTGCAGAAATACATTAGCCCATTAGCAAATCTGATAAAACAGATTTATTCTTCATAATAATTCAACACGTATGTATCAAATCAGTGGCTCAGCTGATCCAGCTAATTGGCAGAAATCCAGGTAAACAGCTAAAATCCTTTTCTGAGGATTTTCCCTATGGCTTTCTGGCATGTTTTACATGTGATTTATTGAAATAAGGATGTATGCAGTAATTTTCCTTTTGTCTCATGTTTCTATGGCAAAAGGACAGATTATTATTATAATTATTTTTATTTATTCGTCTATCTATCTATCTGTCTATCTATCTGTCTATCTATCTATCTATCTATCTATCTAAACATTTATTTAACCCCATTTTCATAACAAACCTTCACTTGCTGAATTCACGACTTGGTCACTTCACACCCTGAAAAGCATTTGGACTGTTACACCTGTTACTTCATACACTATATGGACAAAAGTATTAGGACGCCTGACCTTTACACCAACAGAGACTGTAATGACACTGCAATGAAATACATAGACTTTAATATGGAGTTTGCAGCTATAACAGCTACCACTCGTCTAGATTTCTACAAGATTTTTGTGTGCGAGTTTGTGCCCATTCATTCTGTAGAGCATTTATAAGGTCAGACACTGATGTTGGACTGGCTCTCAATTTCCGTTCCAGTTCATCCCACAGTTGTTAAATGGGCTTGAGGCAGGGTCGGACTGACCATCTGGTGTATCGGGCATTTTCCCGGTGGGCCTATGTGCTATTTGGCCGACCGTTTATTCATTTGTCTGACCAGCCCATAAGACTCATAGCTCGGCGGTCCAAGTTACACTGGGCCGACCCAGTCAACTCTTTAAACACCACCACCTTTCGCTTTGGTCCCTGTGCCTGTGTAATGCATTCGGCAAAAAAGTCAGCACAGGAGATTATTTCCTGACTCTGCTGAACTGGTCCAATCATATCTTTAAACACCTCCCCTTTTGCCTGATGATCCTGGTGGTTGTTTTGATGTCTGTGCCATACAAGACAGTTAGTGGTGGTCAGTGGTGGAGGAGGTTAGTACTTAAGTAAAAGTACAAATATCCTGCAAAATATGTACTCAAGTAAAAGTAGAAGTGCTACATCAACAATCT
>JBBPCY010000032.1:8584021-8596136 GCA_037974405.1 Brachyalestes nurse | reverse complement strand
ATCACACGAATCACACATTGATTTACGGGCAGTCTTGCGGGCCATAAAAACATTCAAAAGGGCCAGTTGAATAGGCCTGACATAAACCAACAGTTCATACAAAACAAAACAAACATTAACTATGATAATTACATCATATGCAATTACATTATATCCATAGTATGTGAACTACTACTAGTATGCATGGCCCTCAAAACGGTAATACCGTTGTAAACAATAATTCAACCACATATCCATTTCATTAGAATGTATTTACACCAGTTTAAGCAATGTAACAAAGCAGCTTATTACCGAGTCTTTACCACTGTCAGCAGGCTCCTCTTCCCCAGGTGGTCGATCTTCTTGCTCATCAGCTGCCAAGTCAGAGCCTTCTGTCTTGGCCTGAATCTGTTTGTACTCAGCCTGCAACTTTGCATACTCCTCAGGACATAGGATATCCTGAAGTGCATGTGAGGTTATATGACTCTTCAGCCTGAGGGAACAGAAACAGAAACAATCTCACATCAGTCTTGCGAGGCCCTTGTATATCACTCACTTTCTTATGGACTGTGAAAGCAAAAACCAAATTGTGATATTTTGGAGATCTGAATTTTGTAGTGCTGAATTGCAGGAGTTTGACAGTTTACCAATAAGGCTTTGGGTGATAAATTCAGCTGCATCTATATATGAAGGGGGAAAAAAAGATCACAAGATATGATAGTGAGAAGAAGTATCAGCAAATTCTCACAAATCTATAAGCGGATTTGTAACTGGATGTGTGTCAATGTGAATAGCTTTGCAAACTCTTAAAATCCCATTCAGAAATTCCTAAAGGCTGCTTTGTTGACATACTTCTCATAGTGGGTGCTGTACAGCTGGGTGGGTATTCTCAGCACTCTGTCATAGACTGCAGTCATGGCCTTGAGGTCTGTCTGTTCTTTCTCCCATTCCGCATACAGGTCCCACAGTCGGTCTGAGTGCCATTCCCAGCCAACTGTAGCAACAGCCTCCTCAAATGTACTGGGGAACAAAGATACGGCATGGAGTGAGGCACAGTCACAACTTTGGCTCACTGACAAGCCACTACACAGAGTCAGAAAAGTGTGTGGTATTACCTACGGATGCGTTGTATTGACTCAGGCAAATTCATGTTGAGTGTCCCAAGGAGGAGGTTGATGTAATGTATCCATAGGTCAACGCTGAGAGGAATAGCAGACAGTCCTCGCACACACACCTGTATAGAAGAACCAATAATGTCCTGACATTTACATGTGCGGTTATAATGTTAAGTTGGTGTGAATCAAGTTTTACTTCCCCCCCCCAAAAAAAGATCACAATAAGTGTTTTCATAAAATTGTTTTATTTACAGCTGTACTATAGCAACTTAACTTCTTTGCACCTGTATAAAAAAGCAGGCACATAAAAATATGTTTAAAAAAACGCAGCACGTGGAAAAACAAAGGCATAATCTTCATTATCATATCACCGAAAAACAAATGTTTCATTTTTGTTTAATATTTTCATGAAAGAGGCTATAAAAGGCACAATTTATAAACCACCGTTTTGAATACACTTTTTGAACGTCAGTCACAAAAACTAACACATTTACCTATATTCACCTATTTAGTGGACAGCAGTTCTGTTCAGCCCAGCCACAAAAAGGTGTTTCGTTTTTTGAATGAGGCACAGTACTGCGTAACCAATTGAAACTGGGATAATATCAGTCTTAAATGCACAGTAAAAAAAATTATTTAATTCTACGGATTAAAGTGGGCTTAGAAAATGATCAGTGAATTTTGTCAAGTTTTGGTGAATAGAACCAAAGACATATCTAAAGTGGACTTAAGTGGAATAAAGCGAAATTAATAAATATGGGCCCTTTAACAGTTCAGTTCGGAGAAAAATAGGCAGTTTAACGTTCAGTCAGTCAAGCCTAGTTTGGAGTACAACCTTTGATTTATTAGAACACAGTATGACTGCAAACCATAAACATTATCAAAACAGTGTAACAACAACCAAATTTCTTCAGTGACATGGCTTTTGCTCACAAAGCAGTTGTGAGGATGATTGACTTGCATAAGATTTGCACATATTTATGACTGCTGTTGTCACAACAAAATAATTTTACTGACTTCTGAGGTTTACTTACTCTTGGTTTGTTAATACAGATCCGTTTCACTGTTGTATTATTTTTATAGCCCAGGTTCGCAGGTTCTACCATGCCCTAAAACCAATCCACAGCACTGGACCACATCTGAGGCTAGTTTTTAAAATAGTTTTTAAAAAGTGTTCAATCTCTCTAATCCTACTTCAATTCATACCTCCTCAGCTTTGCTGTTGTGGCCTGCTCGCCTCTCCAAATCAGCAAATTTCTTCCAGTAGCCGTAGCATAGTGGGTATCTGGCAAGGAATGCATTTAAGGACCTCCGAGATGCAGTCATATGACCCTGCAACAGGTTGTGTGAGTTTATATTTTAGTAGGGTATGCAGACCTGTTTCACATTTCTGCACAGTGATAAAGTTTAAACAAAATACATTTCAAAGTTTTTGAACCTCTCCTCACCTCTTGCTCACAGTACTGCAATAACTCTGTCCAGCTGTTGAAATCCTGGGAGTTGTCGCTCACCACTTTCCAAAGTCTGTCAAAATCCACTGGTAGCTCTCCCTCTTCTTCCTCCTCTGCTTCTACTGGTGGGCCACTGTATGTACCGGACAGATCTGCCATCTCGTTCACACTTTTGTTCTCAGAAACTCCTAAATCTGTCTGGGGAAGGTCAGTGACCTCAGGGGTTTCAAACCCTGCAATATGAAATTGGAAAAGTTACTGATGATCATTTTACTAAGGACTGTTTTTCAGTGCTACTCACAAGTTCCTAAGTACATCCTCTCAAAGGTTTGCACATCCCTGCTCATCCATTTTATTTCTGAAATCAAGGGTATTAATAGTTTGTCGTCCCGTTTGCAAGGAGTAACAGTCTGTACTCTTTTATTAAGGCTGAACACTAGGGACCACTTTTCCTGAACAGTGATTGTGTAGCTCTTTTCCTTTCAACCTAGACTCTGCATTCAGAAAGCTGTGTAGTGCATGACTGTTGCTTCATCCCTGCTGTCAGGGTTTGTATGCAGTCAGACACATTAACGTCTTTAGTTAACGATCCTGGATCACAAACTTAACCCGAAAATATTAGAAACACCATCACTGCCGTTACACAGCACCACCGCTGGGGGTGGTTATACCCCTCTAGATGACACCTGAACATACAGCACATGGACAAAAGTATTGGGACGCCAGACCATTACACCAAGAGGGATATTAATGACATGATATTCAAATACATAAACTTCAATATGCCCCCCTCTTGCAGCTACAACAGCTTCCACGCTTCCTGGAAAGCTTTCCAGATTTTTGAGTTTTTCTATGGGAATTTGTGTCCGTTCTTTCCGTATAACATTTATGAGGTCAAACACTGATGTTGGGTGAGAAGGCCTGGCTCGCAATCTCTGTTCCAGGTCATCCCAAAGGTGTTTGATGGGGTTGAGGTCAGGGCTCTGTATGGGTAAGTCAAATTCTTCCACACTGAACTCATCCAACCCTGTCTTTATGGACCTTGCTTAGTGCACTGGGGCACAGTCATACTGGAATAAAAAAGGTTCCTCCCCAAACTGTGTCCACAAAGTTGGAAGCATGGCGTTGTACAAAATATCTTGGTACACTGAAGCATTAAGATTGCCCTTCACTGGAACTAATGGGCCAAGCCCAAACTCTAAAAACAGATGTGTGCCTACACCTCTGCTCATATAAGTGTAATTTAGCCAGCACTCGTTGAACACCCTGTATGTTGTAGGTTCTGTCAGCTCGCCGGCGGCACCTGTGTTAGCCATACTAGCTCCATACTTCGGAACGACCCACATATCCATTCATTTTTCAACCGATAAACGAAGTAAGCGACGCGCGTTAAAATAAACATCACATTGAACAAGACAAAGGAATAACAATGATGCGGAAAATAATGTATTTAAACATATAAACCTGCAGGGTTCGTGAAGTCTCCGCTGTCTGTAAACTCTTCCGCCATCATTAGATAACAAATGGCGTCAGTAACGCGCGACGGTTCTGCTGACGTCAAAAGTAGAGAGTACAAAATTCGTTGATTGTTTTAAAATACACTATATAAACAAAAGTACTGAGTGGCCTGTTTTTCAGGTTGCTAGGCCCCTTACCTCCAGTGAAGGGCAGTCTAAATGCTTCAGCAGACCAAGACATTTTGGACAACGCCAGATATCCAACTTTGTGGACACAGTTTGGGGAAGGCCCTTTTTATTTCAGCATGACTGTGCTCCAGTTCTCAAAGCAGGGTCTATAAAGACATGGTTGGAAGAGTTGGGTGTGGAAGATCTTGACTGGCCCGCACAGAGCCCTGACTTCAACGCCATCCAAAGCCTTTGGGATGGGAATGGAGATTGTGAGCCAGGCCATCTCATCCAACATGCCTGACTTCATAAAACCTCTACAGAATGAATGTGCACAAATTTCCACAGAAACTCCAAAATCTTGTGGAAAGCCTTCCACGAAGAGTAGAAGCTGTTATAGTTGCAATGGGGCACCATGTGTGTTTGAATACAATGTCATTAAAGTCACTGTTGGTGTAATGGTCTTAATACTTTTGCCCATATAGTGGATATGTATATATTATATATATATATTTGACTATGGTTAACGACCAGTAGTTAATAACTAATGGCCTTTCAATAATTCTTTGTACTTCCAACTGTTTGGCAGTTAGGGATCATAATTTGTATCTTTTGGTGCAAGGTCAGGTTATCTTTGGTTTATGACTGTCTAACATATCTAGCCTCCTCGTTTCCAAACAGACACATTCGCACTCCTATTCTTAGCCAATGTTTTCTAAGTTAGCACTGCTAAAAATACTGCCCAAAAAAAATCAAGCATGTAGTTACATGTAGCAAAAATTTAACACAAAGTGTATATAATGATAATAGCTTTCCAAAATGGGAAGTGGTAAATTAAACATCTCCAAGACTGTACATGTAGATCAAATGAATCAGAAAAGCATGTTTGACAATGTACAATTATTTTATTCCCATCTTAATGATGCATTCAGCAAATCATCCATTCCTTCATGTTGGTTTGGTATGGACGGCATGTCAGAATGATCCTTTTTCTTTTGAAAACAGGCTGAGAATTATTTCCCCCTAAAGGTCAGATTTACACTACATGAGGAGGGGGTGGTCGATTTGGTCTTCACTGGAGCAACCAAGGAACCTAGTGCATTCACATCAGCAGATAAGGCAAGAATGGAGACCAAATCCCATTTGTGATATTGCACATGATCTTTTACAGAGGTTGCCCTAAAAACATTTATTACTACATTGTAAACTTTGTTGCAATAATGATAAACCTAGAAAACAGAAGGAAAGAAAAAAAAATTCAGTGGTGAAGTCCCAAAAACTATTACAAACGTATGGCTCTTGTTTCAGTGTGAGCTGCCAGTTAAAGTACTTCCTCTCCAACCATCCATTTACTGTAAACCACACAACTGGTCATTTTGTAACAGATAATGCCTCATCCATCTTTATATATCAACTAAACAAAGAGAAAAATAAACAAAAAGGTACAAACACAATGTCAGGTATTTTAGAGGGGCATGACTTCAATTAACTGAACTAATTAATTACTAAGTGGATTAAAAGTCAATTTCTTTAATGACAAATCTGTTTAAAAAAAAAAAAACAAACAAAAAACAACAACAGTGACAAGGGGACTACATTAACCCCTACCTGGAAACACTCCAAAAAGTATTTCTGGACAACTGTTTACAAAACCTGAAACATCCACTATTATCACCCTTGTTTTTGGTCCTGAATCCTAAATGATTTGATATATCCTGCTTTGTTTTTCAGTTTTTTTTAAATGTGTGAATACAGTGTGTTCATTCAAAGTAACAACATAATTGTATTTGTAAGTCTAGTTTTTCTTGGTTGGTCTCAGTGAACAACACAAACGGTCAGTTCTTGGTCACTATTTTGTAGTATGCTTGGATCCTGCTCTGACAGCTCCAGGCTTCTGTTCCCTTTCACTAAATTCCAGTGTTTTATTGCAGCACCACAGTCCAGTCTGTTCCAGGGTTCATGCCTGGTTTGCGAAGCATCAACACAGACATGGAGGCATCAAACTCAAACTCCACAGAAGTCTCTTTCCCTTTTGGACAGAGTAAAAAAAACATGCTCTCTGATTAGACGACTATTAGACCATTTTATTCCATTGTGTAGATAAACTAAAATAATTTACATTATTCTCAAAGCACACACTGAACCAACTCAGACGTACCATCCATCCGAAGAGTAACTTTGTTCGGCTTACTAGCTCCCAGAATGAGAATCTTCTCGATCCAAGAATCAGTTGAGAAGTTGCACTCCGGACACAAGTTCCTGAAGGGAAAGGGGAAAAAATGACAGACCTCTTCCCATTCAGGTAAGACAAATAAACTGGAAAACTGCTTAGCAAATCAGTCATTTAGTGAGGATTGACATGATTCTGTAAAAAGAATGTCTGGTGACAACCATGAGAAATTCTGTGCTAAATGTGTCTGAGAACAAATGGGTTTTGACATTTTAAAACTAAAACACTGCCTCATGAAGGCGTAGCGCAAAGGAAGGGGTGATAGTTCGCTTAACTGTCTCTGCCGACTGCCAAGTTGTTAGCCAATGAATGGTTCAATAGTTAGCATTTCTGAAAAGTGGGTCTGAAACTCAAATTAAGGATGTTAATATGTGTCAAACGTAATATAAAAATAAACTGCTCCTTTTGCTCCTGATAACCTAAAAAAGCTAAAACTAGAGGAACTTAGTTTCTAGAGGGTTTCTAGAGAACTAGAGAGTGAGATATAGAAGGATGCATGTATCCAGACATGCATTCTTGTTATGAGATTATTTCTGGTACAGCAAGACTAAAAGCCTTTAAGAGAAAAGTAACTCAAGCAAGTGTGTGCCAGATGCCGCATACCTGGATGTGAGAACATTGTTGGCAAATGTCAGGCTCCTGTGAATGAATTCTTTCTTTGTTTGAAAGTTAAAGGTGCGGCCATCATCTATGTAGAGTTCACCTTCAGCAACTCTCTGGGAAAAGATGAGCAGGTTAATAGAAGACCACATCTGTGAGATTCTCCTCTCTACATTTTCAACATAAACACTTTAAGAAATCTGCTTTATTTTTGACTAAGAATAAAATGTAAAAGACACTTTAAAAAAGATATAGTCATCATGCTGCAATAAAGAAACACACAGAACTGATTATTTACCTTTGGACTAAGGGCCACATAAAGGGTATAGGGGTCATTGTCCATGCATTCAGATGACCTACGGACTCTGAGCTTTCTCGGAATGATTGAGCCACCACGCTGGAATACTGGGATCTAACCAAAGTAGAGGCAGAACATCCATAACTCACACGTTCATTAGCAAACAGCTACTTGCTGCATCTGAATAATAACAGACATACAGAGCTCATTGTGACTGGGATGTAGAGGTTCTGAGCACCGTTGTGTTTCTGGTATGTGTGGACATCATACCAAACCTGAAGGTGGAGAAAGACACGTATAAGTATTGGAAAAGCGAGAAAAAGCAGGATTAAAACTCGAGGCGTGAAAATCGAGGCGTGCCCACACCCACACCCACACACCCACCTCTCCTAACCCAGGTAGATAGGCTGTGACGCCTCTTGCTCCTTCTTCTGTTACAGGATGGACCAGCAAATCTCTCCCTGAATCAGACAAATACATTCACTATGGTACAACTTATTCATCCATTTAGAAACAATATTCATTGATAATGCACAACCCTTGTGTCACCCACCAATCAGGAACTCATCATCAATGGTGAAAGTAGCAGTGTCCTTAGGATACTCAATCCACAGAGGCCTAAAAACCAAAGGTGGAAAAAAAGAGATCAGAAACATCACATCATACAAACAGAGCAATTTTCTCATAATTAAATAAAAAGAGGCTTCCTCTGACCTCATAACAGGCTGTCCGGTCTTGTGTGCCAGATAGAATTGCTGGTACCAGTAAGGCAAGAGAGCATAGCGTTGGCGGATGGCCTCCCGGATAAGAGCAGTATTTTCTGGGCCAAACAGCCAGGGCTCACGTCTGGGAGTGTCCAGGTGGGCATGTGCTCTGAAAAATGGCTGATATGCGCCAGTCTGGTACCAGCGCACCAGCAATTCAGTACTTGGACTCTTAAAGAATCCACCAACATCAGCTAGGGGAAAAAAGGAAGAATCTGAATAGGCAGTATTTAATATTATAATACAGCATAATTATTATTGACTAAGATCTGCATAGTGTGGTTAATTCAACAGCTCACAGAAGTCAGTTCAAAAACACAGAAGCCTGTAAAGTGTTAATACCTTTAAAAAAAAAACAATAAAGAGGGAAAGATTTTGACTGACCTCCACACAGAGAAATGCCAACAAGGCCCAGACTAAGACACATAGGGATAGAGATCTTCAGGTGGTCCCACTCAGCAGCATTATCTCCAGTCCACACAGCACCTGCGTACGCATAAAAATTAGAAACACAGAGAAGTGTGTCCTATGTATAACATTGACGGCATTAAGCTGACGTACACCAGTGCTCAAGTACTCCACATCTGTTCCTTAAACCTGTAAAGCTATACTTAAATCAATGTCTACTATTTAACCATGTCAAAGAAAAGTCAGAAGTAGTTGCTGTTAGTCAAGTGTGTCTCTGTTAATAAATACTAAACATTTGACTACTTTATTAGGGTTATCTGTACAGTTTCCCTATTCGCTACAGATAACCAAGTACTCACCGTATCTTTGTGAGCCAGCGAAGAACGCTCTAGTGAGAACAAAGGGCCTCTCTGTTCCCCCAGACCGTTGGATCAGACCTTCAGCCGTGGCCATTTGCTGCTCAGGAAGGAAGCAAAGAGGTGAGATGTACCAAAAAGGCTTATGTTTTCTAACATATAGTGTGATCCACCATTTCCCTCACCACATATAAACCATAGAGGTTGTGCAGATCTCTGTGTTCCCAGTTGCCATGCACCGCGTCTTTGTACATGGTCACCTCAGGTCCATTGAACACAGATGGCTCATTCATATCATTCCATGTGTGCAGGTTCTCCATTGAACCCTGAACAGCGAATGAAATTTAACATATAAATGAAAGAGATTAAATAACATAACATGTCATATTGGTGCCATTTTTCCTCTTTACACCAGCTAGATGTCATCTCCACCTAAAGGCCTTACCTCATACTGATCATATGCAAACATACTGGCCCACCAGGCCCTCATTTCTGGATTAGTAAAGTCTGGATATCCAGAGTTGCCTGTGGTTAAGGGAGAGAAGAAAGAAAAGTTGAAAGGTTAGAGCAATGTGAGGGAAGAATAAAGGGTATAAGAAAAGCAACAATACAGATCACTCAACATTTGTTAACAAAAAGATTTGTTTGAGTGAACAGCAAATTATGTCATAACTTCCAGACATTGTTCTTACCTGGCCAGCACCATCCCTCATAGTCTCCACCATCTTTATTTTTTACATAAAAGTTCCTGGCACGGATCTCATTGTGGATCTTGTAGCTGCTGTCCACCTTAATATGAGGGTCCACGATGGCCACCATCTGCCAAAAGGAAGCTTTCAATGTACTGTTACAGCAGTAAGCCTCTGAATTTTTCTGTAGAGCTGCTTTTTTATTTTTTTTTATAAGTATCAAATGATAAAACCTCAACAAATACTTCAACAGATCTACAACCTGTTCAGTGTATAAGCCAATGTGTTAACAGATAACAGGGATGACTTACCTTGCGTCTTTTGTCCTTGATGCCCTGAAGCATCTCTTTGGGCTGGGGGAACTTGTGAGGGTCCCAGGTGAAGTAGCGTTTACCATCTGTGTGCTCAATATCCAACCAGATGTAGTCGTATGGAATGTCGTGCTGATCAAAGCCCTGATCCACTGCCTTAACATCGTCCTGATCGTTGTAGTTCCAGCGGCACTGGTGATAGGCCAGACCAGCCAGTGGAGGAAAGGCCTGGGTGCCTTGTATGTGTGGTGAGAGTTAGAGATGACGGCAGAAATAATGAACAGACCAGAGACATGAAACAGTCATTGAATTGGCAGGCTCTGATTTTCAGAATTATAGAGCTAAAAAACATCCTGACCAGTGCTGATGGAAACCCTAAAGGAAGCATAACACGGTTGTTTATGTGCGTACCTGTAAGCGAGGCATACTGTGTGAAGACATCAGAGGGTTTTGGTCCAAGCATGATAAAGACATCAATGATACCACTCTCAGAGATCCAACGGATATCGGTCTGAGGGGTTTCACTGGAACCCTGGACAAAGTCTAGCATCTTCCCAAACACAGTCTGCAGAGAGCAATGAGAAAGACAGAAATTTATTAAAAAATAAAAAAGACTTTATAAGAACATCAAACAGGCTATGCACTTAACTGAAGAACAACATTTTTATTAGGAAACCCTATGGATTTTTTCATCTATTATACTGACATATACGACGACTATCTCTTTGTTTGTATGGCTTAGTTTGGATTGTACATAAAATGATACTTGAGAAGTTGGAATACAGTAAATAACTGAAGGCATGTTTTGATTTGTTGACGGCGGAATTGGAACATCATCTTCCGAATGAAAATCCAAACCGATGTCGGACCATTGTTGTCTAGTTTAATGAAAACTAACACTCGTCCGACATGAATATTTGGGTTTTTGTCATTAACTGTTCATTTATCTCTCAAGAAGCCTCTGTATTACATCTCACGGTTTTACCCAGCCATTGTACTCATGATGCCCTGGACATCAGTAGGCTAATTTGCAGCACATTAAACCACCGGATTATCATAGGAATGTGTTAACCCCCCTCCCCCCCAAAACAAAAAGCCTACATAGGTGAGTTTAATGCTGAAAATCAGTACAGGGGTAATTAAAAGCAGGTTTTTATATTCACAGGACAGCTGAACAAGCTGTGTGTTTTTGTTAATTTAATGTGTAAAACCTCAGCTGATAAGACTGTGATATATCTTTTCTGAAGCACTGAAATACTGCCTGAGATCCTGTAAACTAGGCGTTGTATAGTGGAGTTTGTGTTTCTGCACGTGACATCGTTTGTGGAACCGTCAAACCCACCCCCTGCGCTTGGGATGAGGGGAAATTAGTGTAAACTGTCCCGATTCTAAGCAGCTGGAATAAACTTTCCTTGTAGATTATTCCCGGGTCCTGAAGTGAGCAATTTCAGTGTGGCTGGTTGCTCAAAGTGCTGTCTTGGCTGGAGGGTTGGGATTGCAGGTCACTCCTTTCTGAACCACAACTTTTGTGATGAAGACGCTCCAAAATTTAAACTTGAGTGACTTCACTTGTATTTGAACTATTTCTATTGTTTTATGTACATTAAGGTTGTCATTATTTGGGGATTTATTCTGCTATAACAAGAATACTGTTTTGTACGGTTTCTAACAAAAAATTACTAGCATCACAAGCTGAAAGTAGTATTTCTTCTTTGCACATGGTAACAACCAGAGTACTGAGTGACATACGTGACTAGTGTAAACAACTACATGATTAACATAAGACTCTACTGTGCATGGTATGGGCCAGCACATTTCACTCTAGTGCTCAGTGGCTTTATGATCACTGTCAAAAAATTAAGGAAAAGGGGGTAACCACTAAAAACATATCATACTTTTCCTGCGGTGTTGGAGCTGATGTCCACCCAGGTCTCAGCAGCATTGAGCCAGAAGATACCCATGGTTCTCTGTGCATTATGGGTTAGCATAACCGGCACACTTCCATATAAGGCCATGGGGTTATAGAGCTCATACTGAAACACGTCCAGGTTATACAGTCTGTATGGCTCTCCCCCACTGTGGGAAAGATCAAAGTTATGTAATACAAGTTTGATAGATAGCATATACAATGCATCTGGAAAGTATTCACAGCGCATTACTTTTTCCACATTTTGTTATGTTACAGCCTTATTCCATCAACACCCTATAATGACAATGTGAAAAAGTTTACTTGGGGTTTTTGCAAATTTATTAAAAAAAAAAAAAAAAAAGAGAAGTCACATGTACATA
>JBBPCY010000032.1:8550615-8576954 GCA_037974405.1 Brachyalestes nurse | reverse complement strand
GGGGGTGAAAGGGTGTCCCTGGGGGACTCTTGGTGCCTAAAGTCTGGTCATCCTGATCCAGGACTCAGTTCCTCTGACCATTTGGTGATCTAAGAATGTGGGGGCTGGCTGTAATTCACAGAAAAGGGGGCATTAAAGATCTTTATCTCTTGATTTGTTGGTCTCTGTGGAGTGAGAAAGTCCAGACTCGCCTTTTGGAGGGAGTAGGTCAACCAAGGAATCTGGACTATACTGAAAACATGTGCGCGTGACTCCTGGACAGAGAGATTTTGATCCTACATGTAGATGGCGCGAGGCAAGAGGAAGAGTGGGTGAAGAGGCATTGCCAACATCTGTGGTGGGTCCGTGAGGTGGTGGAGGCAGGCTGACAGCAGTGACGGGAGGGGGACCCATGATATTGGCCCCTTGACCAACGTGAGTGGGTGCTTGCACTGGGGAAATGGGTCCCTAACCCTAACCCTAACCCCTAACCCTAACCCTAACCCTGTAAGACCAAAATACAGAAAATAAGACTTGTTTCACCTGTCAGACATAGGAGACTAATGAAGATTTTTTTTTCTTTTATATGTTTTAGTAAGTTGAAACAATCATGTGTGATCATGTTGAGTTTTAAATAAATTACTGTTTAATAAAGCTTAAAAATGTCCCCCTAAAAATTTCAGTGAATATTTCATATATACGCGTGTGTGTGTGTGCGCGTGTGTATTTGTGCCTTTATATCATTTTATTGAAATATTTTTGGACATTTTTTTCTTTCATTTTTTTTTCTTTGTCACCTCACTACTGTGACCACAAACAATTTTTTTCAGGTATCCACTTCACCCACAAGCACATCTTTTCCACTGCCATGATGCCATTTTTTCAGGTTTACATCGGAGTCTTAAATATTCGTGAGGTGATTTGCATGCACCATGTATGGTTGAACGGGGGCGTGTTGAGGGTGGAATGTGCGGCAAATTCACGTGCGAACAGTCCCAAGTAGAGTGCGATTTATAAAGCGTATTTTGCTTGCAAGTGTGCGTGCGCACGTTTTCATAAATCTGACTTTTCCGTTGCGTACGCCATTTTCGTCTTTTGGTCTTTTTGAGTTCTACGCAGAGTTTTATAAATGAGACCCCAGGTCTTTCTACTGATAGTTTTCGTTCAGTCTGAGCTACATCACAAGATCAACTGGCGGCCCGCCAGAGTTTTCCATCCGGCACCCCGATTCTGCACTCGCCCGCCGAAGTGTTCTGAGAGTGGGAGTTCTGCTTATATTACTAAATCAGGAATAGCCTAGTGAGGACGGAAACATATGCTCCTACATTTACTTTAGTGAGGTTACAAGACGAGGATAACTAAATAACTCACGAGTCACAAATCTGAGGTCTCCATTGAACCGAATCCTTTGAGTCCTAACCATGGACCCCGCCCATTGTCTGGATTAATTTATCATATAAAATCAAAACATCCCCAACGAGCACAGAAGAGGCAAGACCCTTTGAGCACACCCACTCCGTCTGTGTTTTTGAAAAGGCAAGAAAGTTTTCCAGTAATTATAATTAATATAAGGGCTATGCCAGTCTTTGTTTTAATACAATATTTTGTTTTAAGCCTACAGAGAATGTTGTTCTATCTTCAGCAGTTTTCAAAGCACTTGTTCTGAATGTACCTTGTTCATGCACTTCAGTCAGAATATTAAAATGCACCTGAATTCACTACTTTTATGAGAGAAGATATTTAATATATTGTATAATATTTCAGCTATCTTGCTTTTAGGCTATTCATTAGTGAAGCCAAGTAAAATATTTTATTTAAAATTTGATTTTATATTGTGCATTGTTTGAATACTAAATAAATATTTTCATAGTTTTGTAACAGATTTATTCTTTTAATAATTTAATAATAATTTCTTTCAGTTTTTGGTTTTGGTTGTCGGCCAAGTGTTTCCTCATTTTCGGTTTTCAGTTTCGGTCCAAAAAAATCATTTCGGTGCATCCCTACTTTTTTACTTTGTGAAAGGTGAGGCAGAAGGAGAAACTGAAGAAGAAAAAGACCAGGCAAGCTGTTCAAGTCAGAGAGCAAAGGAATCCAGAGTCATAGGATATGGAGCAAAATGATCTATAAAGAGGGAGATGATCCAGAGGCAGAAGGAGAGTAAACAGGCCAACAGAAGGAAATTAACCAAACAGCTGCAGCAACTCCTCTCAGTATGGCTTTAAATGTGATATACCTATTTAAGTGATAAAGTTGATAGTTTCTAGATTAGTTTTAGTATACTGGCTTTTTCTCTTTTTGTAATCAGTTGTAAGGTGTAATATGTCATTTGGGGGAATAAGTCTTTGAGAAATATCAATGCTTTTTTGTTCTGTCCGATTTTACTAGGAACTAAACTAATAAACTAATGATTGTACCACACCATTATGTTATCTTCTGTCTAATGTTGGTAGTCTGTCTTCAGTTGCATACATGGTAAATCAGTGGTAGGCAGCAATGAAAAACTTTATTTGAAAAGACACCAAGCATGAGGAAAGAGGAGTTGTGAAACTACATCTTTGAAAAAAAACCTAATGGACTAATTTAGACTGTTACTAAAAAAAAGGTAGACATCCTAAAGACTAAGGAAACCAAAGGCAGGGGATCTTCCAGAGAAGCCAGTGAAACAAAGTGAGCCAGAAAAAAGCATGATTGCTGTACATGAGATAATAAAATTAAAGAAGCCTGCTTAGGTTTGGTGAAAAATTTTCAGCCCTCTATACACGCTAATTCCTTCCTACAACCCTGGGGGCTAAGCCCCCCTTGTCTTTCAATTCTAGCGACGTCCCTGGATTTGAATACAATGTCATTAAAGCCACTGTTGGTGTAAAGAGTCGGGTGTCCCAATACTTATGTCCATATAGTGCATAACAAAGCTCTAGGTCCCAACAAAAATGAAAAATGATAAACTGTCTTGATTACTTCACCTATTCACAGTCCTGTTATCAGTGGGACATTTTTCTACGATTAAGGAAATTTTACTTTGAAACAACTCTCTGATTACTCACTTTGATAGATATATTCTCCCACAAAATTATTTAATGCGTTCATGTTTGACATCTCACCCTTTATTAACACAATAAATAAAAAGCTAAGAACTGTTTTGTCTGCATTTTTTCCATAATTTGAAAGGCCCAATCACCATTCACACTGTGTGGGAGAAGAAAGAACACGTTAAATGTACCAGCAGAAACTGTTCAAAAATCTTATTGTTTCATTATTAGTTAAGAATCTTTTTCCTTCTCCTGAAAATGTACCATTCATGCACCCGCCCCTTTGGCTATAAATCCTTTTTGGCAAGGCTATTCCGCCCCACATATCACATCCAAAACTTTGTGATTTCTCCCTCCACCCCAAAATATATTTCTATCAACCGTTTCCAAAGGTCAGTGATGTTCTGTATTGTACAACTACAATTACTTGATGCACTATACTTGACAATGTTAAGAACGCAGTGCCTCAAAAACCAAAATCCAGACTTTTATTTTTCCATCAAGAAACACAAGCATAATGAAAAAAGTGAAATTAAAAAAGGTATTACACAAATTTATGTACAAATTTTCAGTGTTCAAAGTTGGAGGTCTATCAAAATGTTTATTTTGTTAGCTAAACATTATAAACATTAATTCATACAAAAATAACCATAAGATGATAAAAGGATATTACGGTCTATAGGATCCATGTCCATTTATTTTGTTTTCTCCATTTCCAAACCAAAGTTCAGGTTTTCTCTCAAATGACATCTAATAATGGACAAACAACACTTTAGCTGACCATTTCACTAATACCGACTTATTTCATTTTATTGTATAAACAACAAAATATCTCGTTTCAAAATTTTAGAGATGAACACTAACAGTACAAGAAAAAAAGACTGAGCATACAAAAACACCTCATGAAAATCTATCCTAAAAAAGGTTCATATTCTCTTCAGATATATCTGAAGCCTATATCTGAAACCTCCAACAAAGATGCCCAAGTCGATCAATGTTCTTGTGGAGGACACTATGGATTGGAGCAATGTACCGTGCCACATCCCCATCCCGAGAGAAATCTCTGAAAAACATGCCTTTCTCTGCACTAAAGGTGAACTTCTGTGGCATAGGGCTGTTCCCACGCATGTACTCCCACACTCCCAGCAACAAAAGCCTGACCTCAAATGGAGAGAGGTGAGGGAAGACCTCATGGATGTTGCTCAGCACTGGGGGTAGAAGTTGACCTTCACCCATACAGGACACCAGCAGGCAAGATGCCTGTAGGTGCCATGGGGAATCTAGCACTGAAGGCTCTCTGGAAGCCTCCCAGTGGGCCAACAGTGTAGCCAAGAGACCCCTTAGAACAGCAGAACAATAGCAGAGAGCTGGGCGCCCAGCTGCTACCACTTTGAGGAGGTGAAACAACACAGGATTCGCTTCAAATCTTCGACGGATGTGAATATCTCGCTCAACAGTAGTCTTGGCATGCTCCTCAGGTGGCCATGACAGTTCTCCATTTGCTACATCTGGGCAGACATTCTCCACCAAAGCTACTGCAATGACTTTGGCAGCTTCAGCATTGATTGGGGAGGGCTCATCTGAGATGGATTCACCTGCAAGATTGTGGCGGCCATTGCTGGAACTTGTGCCTAATCCATTACTGCAGCTCCCTCCTCCACCAAAGCTGCAGCACTGAACTGTGACAGCAAGCAAAGTTTGCATGTTCTGGTTAACCTTATCAGGATCAAACTGCCAAGGAGTGTGGGGAGGTTTCAGTCCCTTTCCGATGACCCCCGCATGGAACACTGACCACACGCTACCAGAGAAGTTAACAGTTGTGCCAAACTTACAGTTGATGTCCAGCAGTGACGCACCCAAATCTGAGCCTAGAGTGGGTGAGAGAGCCCCATCTTCACCAGGGCTTTCTCTATGACCCCCAAACAGATCTTGGTTGCCTTTGTGTAAAGCTCCTTCCACAAGCTGCTGCAGCACAGCTTTAAGCGTCAAGGAGGAGTATGCTGCTAGGCGAGACAACAAGCGCATGGAGTAACCCACTGCCTCTCCACCACCCTGCCCTCCAATTTTAATCCCCTCTCCCCTTTGCCTCAGAGCTACAAAGAAATGAGCCACAGCAGCTCTTGAAATGAGCAGCAGATGTGCCGGAGAAGATGCTCTTGGAAGTTGGCTGCAGGACAGCAGACGAGCAGCAGCTCTGGATACCATGGTGTCACCATGAAGGAGCAGCGGACAGAAATCGTGAAGGTGGCTGCACACAGCTGCTCCAACCTGGGCTGCCATTGATGAATGTGGTGAATTTCCAGCGGTGGTACCGCCTGCTTTGCAGTCCTCTTCCTGGCTTTGCACAGCTGTGGCCAAATTGTTTAGCAGTTGTGCCAGCTCTCTACTATTCAGGTTCTGGGTGTGGATCTGGGCAACACAACGGGCTACAGCGGATTGAAGCAATCCTGGGATGGAAGAGGATAGAGGGGAGTGGAGCTGGGAGGCTAAAGCAAGCTCTTCTGGGTTTCTGGCTTGGGTGAGTAGCTGGCACAGGGCTTCAGTGGCCACGCTAGGGCCACCATACACAGACAGCAAACACAGCAGCTGATGCAACCACAGGTGTCTTTTCCGCTCCAGCCTGAGAGTCTCAGCACAGAGCTCACCAATGTGGGCCTGTAGTTCCTCAAGAAATGGGATCACACGCGGCATTGCAGTGGAGGAGGTTGAATGTGTATATGGCTCATCACCTTCAGGTCTATTGTACACAAGCTTGTGGAGATGCAAAAGGAGCATCTGAAGTAGCCGGTCACAGGCTTCACGTACGCCGTCGTGTGGGGAGGCTGTGGGGCCTGAAATGATAACAGAGGCTGGTGTGGCAGTGTCAGCGAGGAAGCGAAGTACCCTGGCTCCGCCTGCAGGTGTCTGACTGATAAGGTGCACTGCCAACCCCAGCATGTTTTCCAGCTCTTCTCTGGAAAGACCCTGGAACTGAGCCTGAAGCTGGAGCAGCACAGGCGGTCGTAGTAACTCCACCAGCTCAGCTGACACAGCACCAAGGAGAGTCGGAGAGAGGGCAGCTAGCTGAAGAAGAAAAGGCACAGTGGCCCTGCGGAGATGAGGGGAGCTCTCCCATCCTGTCACCCCCGAAGATGGAGGAGCATTTTGCGGTGGAGTAGACAAACTATCCTGGAACATTCTGAGGAGCTCTCTCTTAATGCTATCAGAGTGCCTGGAGGCCAAGTGCCCAAGGATCCCCACCACTGAGCCAATTTTTGGCACCCTGCTGCTTTTGTCCATTGCTTGCTGTTGACCAGCTTTTTCTCCTGAAGGATACCCGTGTGCATAAAAGTCCTTAAGTCCACAAGCAAGCACCCTACTAATGATGGTTCCAGGGAAAGCAGAGCCAATGTGGGCAACCACCCAGTCAAAATGAGGTGAGTGCTGCACAGACGTATCCAACAATGCATCCACGCATGCATCAGGACACCAAGCCAACATTGCAGCCAGACACTGGGAGTAGCATTCCATAAGGGAACGAGTGGCTGCACATGACATCCATAGCTGAAGGAGTTCATTCAGGCTAGAGGAGTGAGGGGCTGCTCTTCTTCCCGCATGCTTACTGCTGAGCTGGCCAAGTAAATCCACTGCCCAGGAAGACACCAGTGGAGCCCAAGCTTTCGGGTTAAGCCTAATAAACTCCAGCAGAACAGCATGGATCTCTTTAATCACATCTTCTAGGTTTGACACGTTGGTGTTTGTTCCTCCAGTAGCGCTATTACTCCCACTGTCACTCTCTGCTTCAAGGTCTTGGAAAAAAGCTGCCACATACTCATCATAAACACCCCTCAAATGTTCCAGGACTGCCCCTCGGCATGCTGGGACAGTGCGGAGGAGACGCACGGCACAGCGGGCATGATCACGAACACTAAGCTTGCGTCCTTGTGTCTGGTCAATGCCACTGATGAATGCTTTTATTTCCAAAGCAAGTTCCTGAGGGCTGGAGAAAAAAAAACAGTGTTGAGAGACATAATGGGGGTAATACTGAATGAGAAAGTACACTGTTAATCACTTTTAACAGCAAGTAGTAAAGAACTTAGCTATGCTGACATATTCTGCCTACAGGTTAATCAAATTGTGTATGGTAATTTGATGTGTATGACCAGCTGTTTAAAATATAAAAATGAATTTTAAAAAAATCATAGGAAGATATTTTATATTAGCGTATACCATGTCCACATTTTACTGTTAACCATGTTAAATGAGAATATAAATTATCTATTTATTTGACTTCTGTGCTAAAATCTGAAAGAGAGAAACAGTATGGTGCAAAAGTCTTGGGCACCTTGTAGTCGCCATCAGAAATTTGTTTTGGCTCAATAAATACTTCATTAGATTAAATCATATGTGCTGCTGATGGAACTTCACAAATCCAACCAATTGCTGGAGCCATTAAACCAACAGGGACTTTAATGACACTGCATTCAAATACACTTTAATATGAAGTTGGTGCCCACTTTGCAGCCATAAAAGCTTCCACTCTTCTTGGAAGAGCCCATTCGTTCTGTAGAGCATTTATGAGGTCAGGCACTGATGTTGGACGAAGCCTGCCTCGCAATCTCTGTTCCAGTTCATCCCAAAAGTGCTGGAAGGGGTTGAGGTCAGGGCTCTGTGCGGGCCAGTCAAGTTCTTCCACACTGAACTCATCCAAGCATGTCTTTATGGGCCTTGCTTTGTGCACTGGTATGCTGAAGCATTAAGCTTGCTCTTTACAGGAAGGAAGGGGTATCTCTAACCGTGAAAAACAAATGCGTCCCAATACATGTGCCCATATATATATTAACTTACATGTGCCCATATATAACTTATATTAGCGGAATGGGGCACTGAGTCATGACAGCTCCAACATCCACAACACTGAACCAGATCTAAAGCACACTATTAAGTACTGAAGTAAGAAAGCTTGTGTCTCTTGGCTGTAACAAAGTCAGTTTTTAGGAGTTTTGACAGAGCTGAGCTGTAGTTAAGCAGTGTTACAGACCTGTAGTGATTCTGAGGGATGCAGTGAGAGCTCTGCAGGGCTGACAAGGCGTTCCCCTCGAACATGGCTGACATCCTTCATGCGCTCAGTCTAGCTACCATATGGACGACGACTTATTTTTGTTTAACTATTTCAATTTCTGAACACGGTTTAAACCTGGAGAGTGAAATAAGCGCACGAATAATAAACTACACAGACGAAGCAGCGGAAGCTTACTGACGTTTCCTTACTGATGTTTCGGACAGCAGTGGGCTCTCTCGCCTCAGCACCGCCCCTGGGGGTCAGGAGACACACTGCAGTTTTCATCATGAATTCCCGGACAGAAAAAAACTTCAGTAACGTTTAAGGTTCCTCCAGCTCGAACCACAGAGAGTTCTGCTAAAATACAGCTTACTGAGGTATAAAAGAATATCAGTGAAAAATTATTTTATTAATTGTTGAACCGCACACACAGTGTGCGCAGCATGAAAATCTTCCTCTGCATTTAACACTTTCATCAAGTGAAGCACTGGCAGGCAGGGAAAAAAAGTGTGGGGACAGTACTTCGCTCAGTAGCAGTCTTGGGATTCGAAACCACGACCTTTTGGTCACAGGGGCAACTCCCTAATTACTAGGCCACCAGCTGTCCCTATTTTTGTTCAGAATCAGAATCGTTTATTGGCCAGCACATACAAGGAATTTGATTCTGGTCGATGGTGTCTCTCAAACACAACAGTATAAAACAACAATATGTAGCGACACAATGTAGAATATACTAAACAATATAATATACAATAATATACAAACTACAATATAAATATGCAATATAGTCGTATATAAATATAAAGATAAATATTAATATATGCATATAAGTATACATATATATATATATATATATATATATAGAAGTGTATAAATGAACAATACAATATAAACAATATAAATCTTATATAATGTTATTAGTAGTATAACTACTATTATTATTAGTAGTAATAGCAGTAGAAATAGTGCTGTTATAAAAGAAGAAGAATTTACGTTTTTCGAAAGTAAAGAATCAAGTAAATCATCATTATTATTAGTAGGAGTGGCAATGGTGGAAGTTGTACTGATGTCATTATAACAACAATAATAACACGGGTATTATTGTTAGTAGTAGCTGTAGAGGTAGCAATTACTGTAATAGTAGTAGTACAAGTAATGGTGATGTTATAATAATAATGATGATGTTCATGGTGGTGATGATGGCTATTAGTAGTAGTAGTAGTGGTAGGAGAATAATAACTTGCGTTTTAAGAATTAATCAAATGATTTACATTTTTCTAAAGCAAACACATTTTCATAAGTAGTAGTAGTAGTAGTTATTGTGGTAGTAGTAGTAGTGTCGTTATAACAACAATACTATTATTATTATTATTATTATTATTATTATTATTATTATCATTGCTGGTTGTAGTAGTGGTAGCAAAAGGAGTAATGTTATAATAATAATAAATAATAATACCGTACGTTTTAAAAATGTCAAAAGTAAACAAATTGACATTAGTAGTAGCAGTAATTGTAGCAGTAGTAGTGATGTTGCAAACAACAATAACCTTAGTTATTAGTACCATTATTAGTAGTAATAGTAGAAGTAGTGATGTTGATATAATAATACTAACAATAATAATTATGATGACAATGATGTTGTTGTTCTTGTTATTAATATATACATTGATTATATAACTGATAGTGTTTATATATAATTGAGTGTCTTTAAGCTACAGTTTTTTTCAAAGAGATAAAAACAGCACGGAGCTCTGATAAAAGAAACCATGCGCTCGATCATAAAAATAATTTACAAGATCTCGGGTTCAGACTATTTCCGTTTTTTCCTAAGCATAAATGAAGTGTGTTGTGTCAGCGAGTGAAGGGGAGGTATCAGCTCTCTCTCTCTCTGGGTGGTGGTCTCTTTAAGGCTGTTCCCTCCTCCTAGAGCTCCAGCTGATCGAGCCTCTTGCTAGTTTCCCACTGACAGTCGCTCTCAAACAGACAGGCCGTCACCCAGCCCTCTCCGAGTCCAGGTACGAGCTTCCCCGTTTATTCCTTTATTTTATTCATTTATCTTCTGTCACTTCAGATCCGCAACCGTCTACATCACTGCTTAGGGGTTTTATCGACTCGGAGCGTTAATACCATTAACCCTGCGGCTTAAAAAATCAGGTTCTGATCCTCTGTGTTGTTGTGGTGGATTTAGTTGCGTTGCGTGTTTATGTGAGAAAGAGAAAACGACGCCACGTCAGTTATTTTTTACACCAAGGCAGCTCCGGGACAAATAGTACAAACCTAGTTCTGAAAAATATGTATTTGTGTCTGCTGTAATGTGAGATATGTGAACTGCTCCTGACAGGATTCAGACGAAAGCGAACGCAAGACAACACTCAACACTGTCAACAGCAGAGCAATGGCACCAACTCAAGTGAGTGTCTCGGTCTGTCCAGTTATAGGAACTGTTTACTGAAAAACAAGCCAGCCAGGACGTGTTCGACCACTTAGGTATACATTATAGTCTAGAACAGTATAAGTCACCGAAAAAGACAAACCTTGGGTGACAGACTTTAGGCTTGTAGCTGTAGTGCAAAACTTAAAAAAAGCGCATTTCAGACCCCATATATGTTCTGGCTGGCTGACTACAATTTGGACAAGGGGTGAAACTGTACAGTAAACTATTCTTTTCATTTGTGTATATCTATGTAACTGTAATGTGAAATTGTATATAGGCATGTGTGTGTGTGTGTGTGTGTGTCTAAGATACTGTATAAAAAGCTACATTTCTCTCTCTCCTAGTTTGAGGAAAAGCCAGAGCTAGGCGACCTAATTGAAATTTTCCGGGGTACATACCAACACTGGGCCATTTATGTCGGAGAAGGCTATGTCATCCACCTCGCACCTCCTTGTAAGTCTGTTACCAACATGTTTAATCCTGAAAGTAAAAACTTTGTCCATGACTTGTGTGCAGTCCCTAGTGCTATGCGTGCACCAGTACCATTACGATTAGTCTATTAATGACTTTCACTTTCCTTTTCCCTTGCACACATACCAACTTGGCCATTGCTAATTATATCTCTGGTCACAAAACAGTTCTCTTTCATCTCATTGTTCTCTCCACAGCCGAGCACGCCCAGGCCGGTGCCTACAGTATGATGTCCGTGCTGTGTGACGAGGCCATAGTGAAGAAAGAGCAGTTGTGGGACGTGGTGGGCAATGACATGTACTCCATCAACAACCTGCTGGACAACAAGTATGAGCCACGTCCTATCAGGGACATTCTCCGGGACGCGCACAGCCTTCTGGGCCAGGAGCTGCCCTACTGCGTATTCAGAGGGAACTGTGAGCACTTTGTCACCGAGCTGAGATACGGGCAGGCAGAGTCTCGACAGGTATGACCATGGGTGCTGGAACCATTATAGGTGGTCTTTGCCTGCCAAAATGCTTTAAACGATATTCACAAGTACATTTGCAACTTCCCTCCCAGCTACTGCCACAGAGTTAATCTCCAAAGTACATCAGTGTCTTTATCTGCGCGCATGACACAACACAGACGCCAGCAGGACCAGAAATATCAGTAATGTTAGTGTTGTAAATAGAGCCTAAGGAAGCTTATTTTGTCCACTCTTGTGGGTACAATACAATACTCTGCTCTTTAATAGAAAAAAAATCATTCTTTAATCTCATATTCTGTTGCATTTGCAGGTGCGGAAAGCAGTGGAGGTTGGAGTTGGTGTTGGACTTGCTGCCCTGGTTAGCGTGGGAGTTATTGCTGTTGCATCGGCCTTTTTTGGATCAGAAAACAAGGAGAAGAAGAACACACACTGAACTGTGTGGGTTGGCAGAGAGCTGTAGGCGCAATCACCAGCAGGCCTTTTAACTCTATGCATTTTACACCCATCCACTGGACCGACCCAACATAATGCATACTTTTGGTTTGGTTTTACCTAAGCACAAGAAAAGGGTCATTATTTTAAATCCTTATAGTGATACTGCACATGGGTATATACAGTTTGGTGCAAAAAAATTTTGTTGTACATTTTGTTGATTTTTGACAAGAAAACAAATTGGCATTTTCTGCCAATTTTAGAGCACAGTTTCTATTTATTCTAACATGTTGGTATGAATCAACAGCCTCCAAAAAAAAAGTACAGTATAGTGTGATATCAAAAAAAAAAAATTAAGATGCAGGTCTCAGCAATAAGCTAAAGATTTGATGACACAAATTATATTTCTATTCTAATTCAGATTTTGTAAAATAAAATTTTAAACATTTTAATGAATTAAATTACTGTTTAATGGGGGTTAAACTACAGTGAAGTTAAGTGTTGGGAGAGTGGATTCTCAAATATTTCTAACGATTCCCGTTATCTGTCCAGTTTAGTTATCTTGGTTTGGAAACACAAAAATGTGTTGTCAGAAGGGTAAACACTGCCCTTTGTCCATTAACACGATCTGACATCATGTTTGGCTTGCTGTTAGCTCCTGTCAGGCATGCTTTTATCTCCTGTCAGTTTTAGTTAACTACTGCTTAATATTTATAAAAGGGTACTTATTCTTGGGTAGAAACTACTGTTTGTACATTATTGCCACTTTAGTTTGTATTGGACCTACATATTAGGTGTGTTAATAGTCCTTTTTTATTAATAAATTAATATTAAATTAAATAAGCTATATTTTATGATTTGTGTCAGTGTTTGCTGTTTCTCTTAGCAACCTTTTCAATACTAATGTATATAACAGATTCAAGGCATATTTTTAAGCACTTAGTTGTCTGGCAGAGCTTGTAGAAGGAGACTTTTGTTGATGCTTACACAATGCTTGGCAACAAAACGGTGCTGTATTGCACTCTGGTTGAGAAAGATGCAAAAACAAGGCACAATATGTCTGAGGAGGCAAGCTCCCTTAGGTTTTTATTATAACTTTTTAAGGTTGTATTCTCATGAGTGCATGTAATACATGATTCACCCTTGTCAAGATATTGCACCAGATCATAAAAACCAACATTCGGACCAAAGGCATGTCTAAATATTAAAAAGGGGGGGGAAAAAACATATACCAACATCGTAATGCCTCCCAGCCTATACCATACAGTACTTCAAAAAAAAAAAAAGAAAAAAAAGGAAAAAAAAAAAAAAAAAAAAAAAAAAAAAAAAAAAAAAAAAGAACACCCCTCCCATCACATTGTCGTAAGCCCTGCGACAGCATGTAGAGGTTTTAATGGCTATTTTGTCTTGGCTTCAACATACCTTAATGTTCATGCAAGCACTGGAATAGGTCTCGCTGGGAAAGTGATCATGTGACAGGGTTTTAACTTACAAATACTCAATAAGCACTCGGAGCATTCTCATCCACTCAATGTCCGCTCAAGGCCCAAGTATTGAGTGTATATTCAACATACACACATACTACAATATCTACGTTGAAGTACATACATTTTTTAATATAAAAAAAGTCTTTGATTCCCAGTGCCATTTTCCAATATCTGTCCATGCATGTGATAAACTGATACTGTAATCAGTATAAAAAGGACAATGGTTTTATTATAACAGCAGAGGTGATATAAATGTGACTGAGGATGTGTTATCCGTTACTCACATATATCTAGGTGACGGGTGATTATGAAGTCACTTTCACCCCACCCATCCAACAACCAATGAAATGACAGCTCCGATTCCTCTGACGCCACGTTATCAGGGATCATGGAATGTTTCCCTAAGCACTGACCAATGGTCCTTCTGCCAATCCGTCAGGGCCATGCAGATTTGCCTTGCCTCGCCTCTGTTCCGTACATTTCCACTCTCTCAGTCCAGTTTGCGTGCACCCAGTTTAAGTGGGCCTTTGGCTGCCTTTCGCTCTGCCCGTTTGGCTTCTAACTCTTTCCTCCTTTCCTCGCGTTTCTTCTTGGCTAATTCAGCCTTACTTAGACCTAGAACAGAGCAAAATTCATCATCAGTTCTTTTTATAACCCTAGAAACATACATAGGTAACAAAACTGAGTAACAATTTTATTGTTAATACGAGGATCTCATGTTCACACAGTAACTGCTAAAAATGTCACTACATGGTATCACTATAAAAACATGTATACTACACATATACTAATGAAAATAATTAGTAGCACAAAACTGGCTGAGTGTCCCCTTGTCTTAATGAAGTTACTCATCAAACTAGATCAGGTTTACACCAGACCTCAAGTCTTCTCTTTAGTCCACTATGTATGCTTCATAAAAAAAAGTCCAGAATGATGAACATAGCTGCATATGATTCCAAAATAATTATGATGGTTGTATAACATTTAAAATGAAGCTGTAATAAAGTTATCCACAACAACTTAAAAATGACAAGTGATTACATTTTCAGGCAGATAAATGACTTTACGTTTTTTAGCACCTACTATCTTGTCTTGTCTTCAAAGATTCATAAAGATATACAAAGAAAAATGTAATCTCTGGATGTATCTGTGCCATGCAAACCTTTTGGTTGTCAATGCACTTTCAACAGTTTAGCTGAACCATTACGTTACGAGTGCATGTATTTCTCCAAGCATTTCTGATAGTCAAACTAACCCTGATCATTATCCAGTGACTCCCAGTTCTCCTCTGTTCCCCAGTCACCTGCAGTGTTTGCTCCCCAGCTATCATCAGCCTTCTAGAAAGAAATGCGTCAAATGCATAAATCAATTTATTATTTTAACAGGTGGCATGTTCTCATCGTTCATGTGCATTATGTAGTTCAGGTGGTATTTAGTTTCCTGTAAGTTTTAAATAACTGAAGTTGCTTCTTCCATGTAATGCCAGAGAAACTGAAAAAAAGATGTATTCTCCATTTTTCAGTTACTCCTACACATCAAAACCTCAGAGTTCTCCATTTTCCATTCTCACGTCTCCACCTCTCCTTCCCATCTCACCGTAGCAGCAGCTGCAGGGCTGGCTCTCTGGGACACACTGGAGAGAAAGTCAGAAGTTGTTCCCTTTCCACCGGCACTTTCCCAGTTATAGTCACTAGACAATCGCAGATTTTCCTGTTCAGCGCTCGCACTGGCAGCCTTGGATATGAATGCTGTGGAAGCAGTATTTCGTGGTGTTGGGGTGAAGCTCTCAGCAAGAGCTCCATCATCATCCCAGTCATTGCCCCACCCTTCATCTGCAGGTGAACTCTGACCTTGACCATCTACATCCTTCTCATTGGACCAACTGTCGTCAGCGTCCCAGCCAGAACTGCTCCAATCAGAACTCTGCTTTTTCATAGCTCCAGAGGAAGTCCTGCCCACCTACAAGAAAACACAGATGTGCCTCATCTATTTAGGAACACTTCACCTCTTAAAATAGCCTATCAGAGAAACATGAGAGTCCACTACTATTAAACTCAGTAAATTCCACCACATCGTACAAGTTGTTAAATGTGCACAGTGGTGTACTTACACCACTTTTTTTCTGTGTTGAAGACCTATTAGACCAATCAGAATTCCAGTCATCAGGATCCGTCTGTGCTTTCTCAGGATCCTAATAGGACATAAAAAACAAAAAAAAACACCATATTTAAGCAAATGTAAAAATGTACAACAATGCAAAACTGAAAACTAAAACTAACTCAACCATTGTAAAACTAACAAATGCATGTTCAATCACCTCAAGGCTTCCCCAATCCTCATCATCCCACCGCTCTCCTGCTGGCTCCTCTGCTATTTCTGCAGCATGTGAGGCTTCTGATTGGTTAGAAAGAGTAGCTGATTCGGAAGCATTGGGTGTGTGCACTTTTGCTTCTGAGTCTCAAGGAAAAAGAAAGGAGAAAACACACAGTATTAAAATATATTAATATTAAATTACAGTCAACAAACCTATAAGGAAATCCAAGTTCTACATTGAAATTAGTTACATTTGTGATCCAGGTGCAACAGCTACATTATTTAGAACTCATGTTCTACAATGAGTCATCCTTTACCTGCAGTAGTTGTTACACTTGTAGCAGCTGCAGGCTGAGCGTTACCGGCTGCTGCTCCTTCAGTACCTGCTGGGGCATTGCGTATGAGTTTGGAAGTTAAAGAGGAAACACCCGTCACTGCCCAGCCTGCCCATGTTGCTGCCGAACCACCAACTTGTCCAGACGCTGTAACATCTTTCTCTGGAAAGGCAAAAATAAAGGAATTTTTTGTTTTAACAAAATTACTGAAACTACAGTATGTAATATTAACAGTTCTTTAACCAGCAATTTCTGGTTCCATAACTTTTATCAGCAATTTCTAGCAACATTGACAAGTGCAAGATATCAGACAGCCACAAAAAAAAAAGGAAAAAAGTACAGAACGCATCATACCTATTTCAGCTAATTTAGATGGGTCTTCAGAAACAGCCTCCAACTTGTTCAGAAAACTCTTAATGGCTTTAAATGCCTACAGGATAGAGGGACAGGACATCAGACATCAAAAACCTTTTATTCCAGTTTACATCTCCTCAAAGTTTTAAATATTCAATTTTCAGAAACGCTCATTGTGGATATGACCGATGTTTAATTATAGAAATTACATCAATACACACTTCCATACTGTGTACTTATGTTAGAATATAGTATAAAATACAGCAGCAGATAGTAATCATAGTAACAGCTGGGTCACCTGTTCTCGGACATTCTTGTCGGGGTCCACAGTGAGTGGGCAGAGGGAGGGCAGGATGCGGTTGGCACATTCACTCACACTGTAATAATGATGTGTAGCAGCAAAGCCCAGCACACCAGCTGCCCGTGATGCAGGAAATGGGTCTTTAGTGGCTCGGGAGAATGCAGAGGTCAGCACCCGCTGACGCATCTGATTCAACACAGAAACACAGAAATGAGCTTTGACATATTTATTATAACTTTTAAAACATCTGTTGGTTAAGCAGCTTACTGTTGGATAATTTGCTGGAGAAATCTAACTACAATACCAAACACTGTTCTATGAACTGTGATGCAAGAAACATTCATGAAGTGTTAAGAAATTCAGCTTGAGGATGGCAGTTACCGCTGGGTTAAGATAGGGGGCGATCTTGCCCAGACAAACAGTGGTGTTGCAGCGGATGGGACCCTGCTCATCTCTTGACTGCAGTCTTGCAAAGTGTCGCATTAGCTCCTGATTCAGGTTGGTTTCATTCAGCTTAGGAGCCAACAGAAGCATAGACTGTAGAAAAGAAAAAATATATATGGCATTCACTTTTCATTTAACATAATGTGCATCTTTGTGACCTGCTGTGTCTGATAATGAAGAGCTGAAAAGCCATTATCAAAAGCAGCCATTCATAGACAAGTCACTAGGCCATGAATAACACAGAGGAGAACACATTAGAGGCAGTAAAAATAAACAATACCACCTGCAAGGCAAAACAGTTCCATTAGCTAATGACTGTTTTGTTAATTAGCTTGTTTTCTTTAAGTTATTGGTTGCGCTATAGACATACAAATAGCACAGCTTAGAGGAATTTTGAGGAGCTATACTGAAAGTGCTGGATTTTGCAGCATTCCAATTCATAAGTTTAACAAGTTTACAGGCTTGTGTATTCTCCTTACAAGGTCACTTCTAGTTGCTTGTGTGTCATATGCACTAAAGATTAGGGAATGGCATTAAATGCGTTTGCTTGTTGTCGGGTGGGATCTACGATTCTTCTGTGAAGAGATCCACCCTAGGTCTTTAATATGTGAGCATGCCCAGTGAATGTGTACGTAAAATTCTCATAAAATCCTGCCCTAACCAATCAATTCTAAACATCTAATAACATTTGGCAGCACTCTAAACACTTGAATAGTTAAGACAGCCTAAATTCAAAAATGTTCTTGGGAATCTTCCCTACATCAAGTAGGTTAAATGACAATTAAGAGAGTAAATACCTTGACAGTTTGTTCTCTAATTGCTGGGTTTGTGTCGGTAAAGCCATGAACTACATGAGGAAAGATCTGAGAATTAACTGCTGCCTCATTCAAATACTGAATAAACTGCTCCATCTGTAAGAAAGACAAGTAGACAGAGCGTGAGTGAACAATGAAGACAGCAATAAAACAGGGTTAATGCTATGTACTAATTCAAATGTACAGTGTGGTCTTTAACAAAGCCAGTGCGTATGAGGAGCGTGACCTGCTGCAGAAGTCGTATCCTCATTGCTCGATCTGTAGAGGAGAACATCTTCACTATGACAGGGATAATTTTTTGTTGGTATTCTTCAGCAGACAAATACTTTCCCACCTGCACACAAACATATCAAAGATGACGTTCTGGTTGCTTGAAGGAGTTCTTATGTTTATTATTTTAAAACAAAAAAAAAAACAGTTAACTTTGCCAAACTCATGAAAACTAATTTATGCTGTCACCCCGCCATTCCATAGTAGCAATAGTTTTCTTTTCATACTTTCTTTTAAAATACAAACAAATTACATGTCTCTTATTGGATTTTTTTAATAGAATAAGCACAACTTTTCAATACTCTATAGTACCGACCAAATTACTTCAACTTACAAACATACTGAATTTCAATACTCACCATGTGATCAAACACATGCTATTTATAAATGTATTACCTTAAAGAGTGGTGTAAGAACAACAGCACCAGCATTGCCAAACTCAAAGGCTGTGAGAAGCTGAGGCAGAACTTTATGTTTGCAGAAATCTTCAGGGTAAGAGTCCAAATTATCACTCAGATCCTGGAAAAACTGTTGTTTCTCTGCTGGCTCTTTAATCTAAAGACACAGGTAGATATCACTCATTAAAGAACACACGTAACAACAAGGGAGAGCAAACAATTTTACAGTCACAAAGACTTTGTCACAAAGACTAACCACAAAAAAACAGAGAAAACAATAGATTTAATGTTTAACAACTTTAATGTTTAATGCCAAAGAAACAAGTAACAAAATCTACTAGCAGGAAAAAAAAACAGCTGTATACTACCATGGCGAATTCAGACGACAAATTAACCTTATTCTTAAATAACTTTTACAAGAAGTCAGGTTCGTCAAACTAGATTTATGACACATCTAGTTATCTATATGTAGATATTAGATGTACATGTGACTCTACCTGTATCTGCTCCAGAAATAGGTTACTCTCTACAAAGCTGTTGCTCAGAAAGCCTCCAGAAGCACGACAATTCTGCAGGAAGCGGGCCGGGTTTGGTCGAGCCTTTGGGTTTGCCCCTACTAACTCACAATAATGTGGTACTAGCTGCTTTGGGATCTGCCAGACAGGTGAAAGAATATTTGTTAAAAAAACATTTTGTGGCTGAACACAATCAGTCTTGACTACCGGAGACAAAATGACTGCTCTTTTGTTCTTTTAGCTCTCAGCCGGTCACTTGTACGTCATATTTACCATTATGACTAGGGAAACATACTAAATAAACTGCATTTGTTTGTTTTTGGATGGAATCCAAGGTTCTTCTTGTGAATAGATCCACCCTAGGTCTTTAATACTGTGCTATGTGTTATATGTCATTGGTCTGGTATTAAAAGATCCATCTTAAATCATATTTGTCGTAGTGACATAACTGAACTGTTTTACCTTGCCAAGAGATCGTAGTGATGAAGCACGAGGCAAAGATCCATTAAACACTTCCCAAATTAAACAACCCAGCCTCCACACATCTCCTGACCTGAGCAGACAGACACAGACACAGATTTGTAATAAAATTGCAGTTTGTATGTTGAGTTCTAATAGTTTCTCTTTTTTGGAGAATGTTCAGACTTTAAAATTCCTGTGAATTCCATGTTTATCATTTTAACTGTAAACAAAGCAGATTCGTTACACATATCAACAGAAAATCAGAAAATGTCACATTGTCAAACATCTCTTTTTCTTCTCCTGATCTCTCTCACTCACCACTTTTCTCCTCCACAGTTTGGGCTCTCTGGTGGGTCATACTTTTCCAAGTCAGGGTTCACCACTTTGGCTGGAGGTAAAGAGGAGGGTTCACCCTGGTCTGAGGTCACATGATCCAGCCCCCCTAGTTTCCATTCACCGGCTCGATCCACAAATATTGCCCAAGTCCCAAGGTTATTGTGGAGAAGATGACAGTCATTCACCAAAAAACTCACTGCTTTCTGAGTGGAAAAAGACAAGATGAGAGGCATATATGTTATTCATGTGTTTGATGACGAAATCATACACTACATGGCCAAAATTTGTGGACACCTGACCATCACACCTATATGAACTTATTATACATCACATTCTAATATCATAGGTATTAATGCAGGGTCTTATACCCTCAAACTGTGACTAACACAGTCTCCCGTAGACTGGGAAGGCTTTCAAGAAAATTTTGAAAAGTGTGACTGTGGGAATTTGAGCCTATTTAGTCAAAAGCGCACTAATGTTGACCGTGAATGCCTGGCTTACTACTGACGTCCCAAATAATCCCAAAAATGTTTAGTTTTGTTAAGCTCAGTTTGGTGCGGAATTGCAGCCCAATTCCACATCAAGCACATCAAAACATGTATTTATAGAGCTTGTTTTGTGTACTGGGGCACAGTCATACTGAATTAGACTGTTGCCACAAACCTGGAAGCATATAATTGTCAAAAATTGTTCTTTCACTGAAATTAAGGGCCCAAGCACTAAAATAGCCTCAGACCATTATCCCTTCATAACCAATCTTCACTGCTGGCTCTATCCATGGAAACCTGGCATCCTGTCGTATTTAAAGCTGGACACTTCAGTCCAATCCATTCTAAAGCCAGTGTTTGTCTAGATTGTATTGCTAATTATTAGCAATGAATGAGACTGCAACACCCAAACTCAATAAACTTGGAGGGGTCTCCACATATTTTTGGCCCTACAGTGTTTCAATGACATCAAGTGCATTTATTCATTTTACAGTATTCATCTACGTACCACAATTTGATGAAGACCCCAAGAAATCTCCAGCTCCCCTGAGCCACCACCCTCTGCCCGGGCTTTCAAGTGTGCAGCAAGGGGGGTCACTGGCTCTGTGACCAAGTACAAGCTTTTATCCGTCTGAAATTGAAGGAGAAGATAAAAGGAAAATTCTGAAAAGCTACTTAATCACTGCCTATTTATTTAACCTTATGCACTTCACATGAAGAAACAGCACTTGCACAAATTGATTAACTGACTGCAGATTCTGATCCCTATCTGCAAGTTTCTTGAAGTCATCAGCCAGCTGCTGCCAGCTAGCACTAACTGGAAATGCAGGAAAATTGGGGAGGAGTGCACTTGTACCTGGGGGAGTACTTCTAAAAATATGTGGACATCAGGCCATTCTCATAACTATGTTTTTAGCGATAGTTTCACACTTCAATGTAACAGCATCCTAAATGCACCTGTGCATATTTTACTTTGTGTCAGGTTTGTTGTGGGAAGCAAGACTCCGCCAGTATGTAATAGTACCAGCAGGTTGCCACAACCACAGAAAAATTTATGCAATCTCAAGAAAGTTACTTCTTCAGTCATTTAGTGTGAGAGGAGCTGTGTGATGAGAGTAAAGCTAAGCCAGCCTGGATTTAAGAGTGTGAGGCAAGAGATGCATTGTTGCTCTAAACCTAAATAAATGCTTGCTCCATTCATCCACTTTGCCTATTCTCTCTTTTCCCTTAAACTCATTACACCGGAGCTTTAAGACTCTATAAGAGTGTCTGCTAAATGACAATGTAAGTCTATTAGTGTTGTTAACCAACTGAATTCTAAAATGTGTGCACAGGGGGCAGGGGCGATGCTTGCTGGCCAAGTCTGAAAGGCATTTGATTCCATGATTGGATTGATTTCATTTTTGCTGTGGAGAGAAATGTTACCACCAGAAACACTGTGACTTGCTGGAGCAGTGCTTTGTCAGTTTTTGACCAATCCCACGCAAATGTTTAATGATACCAACTTGCAGGTCAACCTGCAGGTTACATGTTGCATCCCTAAAACCTACCAGTAAAAATAATTGACAACACTAATTTCGGATAGTGCTAATTATACAATTTTCCATACACCGCAGACATACTCAGACATAATTTGTACCCAAAGTTTTAGTTAGTTTTAGCTCTCCTAGCATTAGAGGTACAAGGATTCCATTAGTAACAAAACAACAGGAGTCAATGGCTATGAGTTATAAAACTGGCAACCATTTCACATGACATCAGGGCTGGCCTGGTTCATGAAAACAAACCCAGTTGTCTAAAATGGCTATCCACAGCATTTACCTACATGATGAGGTCATGTGAAATATCTCATAATGTGCAACAGACTGTCAAAATCCAGTGCAATTTGTATTTTTCATATTTATTCTACCAGTGCAATTTGTATATAATGTGTACTACTATTACTATTTTTGTTATTTAGCTCAGTCTTATGTTATTCCTGTCTTTAACTATATGCCCCACACTGAGTCAACTGCACCTTAAATTTTGTTGTTCCTTTAAAACATTACAATGACAATAATGATTTATCTTATTTTTCCAAAAGTGATGTCCTAAAACACACTGACAAGTCTGTGATACCTTTTGGGACAGCTGTGTGTGGTTTGAACACAGCTGAATTCACAGATTACTTACAAAATTTGTACTCCAAACATGTCTTTGCAATTGAAAAAATGCATACACTATTCTGAAACTATTCATTTAATACTAACTATACTTCAAACACTTAACCCTCTAGGACATGAAAATAACTTTCTCTTTCCTTGGTATGTGGCAGTTTTTCAGTATATCCAATGCTTAAGCTAAAGCCAAATATTAACAGTGAGGGTGTTAGCTTGTCAGCTATTTATTAAGTTAAGCGTTAACAGAAACGTATAGTAGATATGGGATATACCCACATACGGTTTGTAACCACATACATGCGTTTGTGCAATCTATCACTTGACCTTCATTGGAACCACCAAGACAACATTCTGGGTAACAGAGATCACTTGAGACTGTGAGCGACTGGGATGTGCAGCATAGGCTCAGACTCTGTTGATTAGATTTACCTGTGTTCGTCTCGGTCACTGTCGCACCTGTTATTCTGTAACCAGTTGAATACACAAATATTCTTTGCCCACTACTGAATAGTGCTCATTCACCTTCCTCTCATATCGCCTTATGTATTCACCTTTCTGTGCAAGTATTTTTTTCTGCATACCTTTTAACTTTAAACTGTGCAGTATAATGTGCGTATGCAGATGTGCTGAGGTTATTTGTTAGGATGTTTTAGAGGCATTTGCGACATCTGCGTTCATCTCATACTTGAAAACCAGTTGTGATTATCTCTTGTTATACTATTCTGTTACTGGATCCAGTATCACCCAAAAGAAAAATCACTCTACATCATAAACTGAACCTCCAAACAGGAAAATACATAAACAGTAGTAGTATTGACTCTGATTAATGCACCTCCTGAACTTTCCTTCATGCATCATGACTCAGCCCAACACATCCCTAACCACCATACATCAGTCCTCACCTCCAATCCATCTACATAGGACAAGATGTTAGGATGCCTCAGAGTCTTCATGCGTTTGAAAGCTGCTTTGGCCAGCTGTGTCTGCTCCTCTGTTCCCTGGGCCACTTCGTACAAAAAAATTGACACTGGCTCTCCAGTTGTCTACACAGGAAAAGGACACAATAGTTAAAACTCATGGGCAAAGGCGAACCACTTCGTCACAATTTTAGTAAGCAATTACTAAACTACTTTGGAGTCAGCTGATAAATCATGGGCACACATGATTTATAACGTCTATCTAACGTTACATAAATTCTTTATCGTGTAGACTAAAATCAGAGCCCCGTGTTTTGTTTAATAATTCTAATGTTCATTCCTTCAATCAGGCTAAACAACCAGCTAACGTTAGCTCAGGTTGCTGGCCCAGAGGGTTATTCAGGTTTATAACGTTATATTCCCTGACGACAACAAGGATAACATAAAATAAGCCGTTTATATTCACAAGAGATCCTACAATCATATTAAAACGTAAATAGGGAGCAAACCATAAAAAAGTGCGAATACTGGACAGTGGTAGCTAAGCGGCTAACATCTAGTAACGGCTAACGTTAGCTGCATGAACTGACGTGGCGAAGATGTTAGCTACGTGGCTCCTGACAACACACATCATTTTTGTTTTGGGGGGGTTTTACATTAAATCCATCTGAGGAACGTTTACCAAAACAACCACACTACCAGAGATACGCTACTAAAACATCAAATATCTACTAAAGGCAGGCGAACTGGGTGGTGTTGACCGGGCTAAAGCGAACCGAACTAATGCTAACCGGCTTGGTGCAGAAATTCAGCCCGAGGACTGAAAAGCGGCCTGTCGGAACAGAGTCTTTACTCCACACGGGGAGGCCGTCTTACCTTGCGTTTTCCTCGATGCAGAGTCCATATTCCCGATTTGTCTTGACTTTCCGGTAATATCTCGTAGTTGAAGTCTTTAATGGGGTCCCTAGAAAAGAAAGACCACATCCTTTCCTGTTCGAGTCTACATCAAACACTGAAACATAAACCTGGAACCGGTGGAGCGAGATAGAAGTACCAGGATCGGCCGGCAGAGGGAGCCCGACGGATCCGAACCGGCTTCCCTATATCCTCCTGAGAACCGAAGAAAAAAAATCTTACAATTTCTTTTTTTGGTAATTTTCTATCTATTTGGGCCTAAAAAAACACCTTACGCCTTACCCTCCAGCATGTCCACTGTAGAAGACAACAGGACGATTTCCGTGTGAAAATAAAGCTGAATTTAGAAAATAAAGAAGTGTTATTAACCTAAGAACAAACAATAAAATAACAATCACTCTTCTGTTGCTTATTGTCTGGAAGGACAACGAAACATGTATTTTAGTTCAACGGTGAATTATAAGTCATAGAACATCCTCTGGACATTTTAGGTGTGATAGTCCTGGAAGCATGTTTTCTTTTTGGTTATGCAGAGGAACATTTTGCATTTGGTGCCCCTTATTTATGTCTTGCCATTGCAAGCCTTGTTCCCAGCATGCAAAACCCATCACATGACACATCACTGGAAAGCCCAGTCCTCTACATAATACTACGGGGCTTGATGGGGTAACTCCAAATACTTACAGAAGATACAGGTGAACAAAATGTCCACTATAAAGGACATACATGGATGGGCCTGGTCTCAGGAGGACATGGACAAAAGCATTGTGACGCCCGCCCATTCCACCAACAAGAACTTTAATGACATAGCATTCAAATACATATAGACTTTAAAATGGAATTGGTCCCGGCCTTCTTGGAAGGCTTTTCACAAGATTTTAGAATGTTTCTGTGAGGAACGTGTGCCCATTCATTTATGAGGTCAGGCATCGATGTTGCGCGAAGGCCTGGCTCGCAATCTCCGTTCCACTCTATATGGACCTTACAGTCACGCTGAAAAATAGTTTTTAACGTTTTTTCACTGGAAGAAAGGGACACAGACAGGCGTGTCCCAGTACTTTTGTTCGTAGTGTATAAAACGCAATTTCCTGAGCAAGCCTGTGATATTTAAAAATGTAAATCAATTACTACAAACAGTGTACATTATCAGTCGTATTGCTGCTGCATTTGCGCAATTATATTTATTGCTGTGAGCCTCTGTTCTGCATTTTTGCACACAAATCTGCACTGTATTCATCCAGATTAGTACGGTAGCTGTTGCCTACTGCACTATATGTTGTCTTCTTGTCCGGTTCTTTTTTGATGTGTTTTTCTTGCACCCTCTTTTGTCGTGTGTCTGCACTTGTTTCCGGACCGTTTCGCGTCATACTGTGCGCCACTTAATATGACGTCACAGTATGCGCCATGTTTACATCTACAATGCACGACAATGTTAGAAGTTTTGGCATATTTATACTCATGTACGGAGTTACTGTCCATCCAGTTTGAAGGACATAGACGTCAGAGTCAGCTTTCGGATGCTGTTATATTCAACACAGACACCGTGTCTCCTACAAGGGCCAACGTCGTCGCCGGTTTTGGACAAGACCCGGTCGGAACCGCGTATTTGCGATAGCGTGTGGACGACGGAGATATTTTTGAAAACGTGCTCGTGTGGGCGAGATTTTTTTTATACAAAAACGGAAAAACTTCCTTTTCAGAAATACCCGTATACGCGTGGACATGGCTTCACAATTATGTGAAATATTTATTACAAAGGCTAATCTTACCAGTCACACTGACTGATACATTTGCTGTTCCCCGGAGGAAAAGACAACGAGTCAAGCATATACAGACCATTTCCAAAAAAGTATAATATCATGGAAAAGTTTATATATTTCCATAATTACATTTAGAACGTTACACTTTCATAGATTATAGATTCAGGGCCCACAACTTAAACGATTTCAAGTACTTAGTTGTTTATTTGTAC
>JBBPCY010000032.1:8520928-8539705 GCA_037974405.1 Brachyalestes nurse | reverse complement strand
AGAAATATTATTAATAAATACTAGTAAATAATATGTTACACGTTTTGTTGTGTATGAAGCTTCAGTCTCACACTCAAAGTCCGTGCTCAGTACAGAAAATAGAACGAAGTCATTTTGAAGCGGCGAATTACTACAGTAGGCAGTCAGATGTTTCACGGGTGGGACTTATTTCCCATCAGAGTCCATTGAAACCTGAAAAAACCACGAGCCGCGGGGATCTGAGAAGATTTACATAGAGTTGAACGTGACGCCACTGAAAAATGTTTCACTGAAATTCTCTGCTTCACCGTGGTTGGGGGTGGTGCTGTTTCATGTTTTTGACCAGAGCCGTTTACAACTGTAACGCTACTGAGGAGATAAAATTAGGAGAATAACCTTATTTTTATGAGCATTTTTTTGTTTCACACCAATAAATAAAATAGTAGTTATGAAGTTTTCTTGTATTATTTTTATTGGTGAAACATTGTTTCACTTATAGTCTTATAGAAACCGCCACTGAGTCCTGTAAAACACCTTGAATGACCTTTTTGTGTATGATGATATGTTATTTAAATAAACTTGACGACCTTATTGACCTTATTAGAGAGGCAGAGCCTGAGCCTGAACTGTGTGAATATATATCAATGGACAAGTATATTTTCACCTAATCTACAGTTTGTGTCAAAATCTACACCAAACAAAAATTCGGAGTAAAAAATGACTTTCATCAACAGACTCCGGTGGTATAATAGTGATTTTTCTAGAGAAGAGTAACAACAGCATAGCACAAAGTGCTCCCGTTATATAACAACACATTGACTGGAAGCTGCGACTCGAATGAAACTGCAAGATTCGATTAGATTATACTAAACCCCCACTGAGAGAGAGAGAGAGAGAGAGGGCGAGAAAGACATGTGGCGTGCTGCAGAGTGAACATTCATTCAGTAAGGGATATTAGAATCACAATCTGAAAACTTTACCGATACCAGCGGAAATTGCTTATGCTTTAACTGCACAGAGACACAAACAAAAGAACAATATAAAATATAGTATGAGTCAAAATAAAACTCTCCAGAAATACTCAAAAAATGCTTTGTACTAAATACACAATGTTATTGACACAAACATGTGTGGTCAGTAAGAGAGATGGTTATGAATAAAATTAGTGTGCAAGTAATTTACTAGTTTACACAAATAATCATGTGGAGTTGTTCTCTCTACTGAGTCTGCTATTGCACACAATAGTGATGTAACTAGTCATCTTGCACATGATAATATTATTGCATAAGTAGTGACATAAGTGACGAATAGTGACGTAAGTAGTAATATGGCAAACTGCTCATGCTACACACAAACTTCTTATTTGTAAGTTTGTGTGTACACATTTGTATACTGTGTATAATATTCTACTGTTTATGCTGCTTCTACATTCTTCTATTGTTCTGTCCACTTTGCTCCTATGACAATGCAAATGTCCCACCTGTGGAACTAATAAAGGGTTATCTTATTACAGGATGCATTTCTAATGGATGTGTACTATATGCTATTAGTGTGATAGTATACTGTTTGGGATGCAGCTTTAACATTTTCAGAAAATAAATCCTGATGGGAGGAAGAGGAACCGATACAATCCTTAAGGGATTTATAATCCTGATATATGGTTACTTTAAAATAATACATAGAACATTGAAGTTGCAGGTGTTGCCTAAGATGTCTGCGGACTGGTCATCATGTTCAATGTGCTTCATATCAGCAGGACAGGTGGAGGATGGTGTTGTGAGTATCTTTTCCTTTGTGAAGCCTTTTGATTGCAGATTTAAAAACACTGTTGCTAGACTTAAACACGGGACTCTTCAGAAGGTCAAATTTAATGTGAAAATGGTTTATTCCAGCTCAGAAGGCATTGGAGCTAGATGCATAAAATACAGTATATGGACAAAAGTACTGGGGCACACCTTTTAATTGCTGAATTCAGGTGGCCTCTTACTTCCAGTGAAGGGGAATCTTAATGCTTCAGCATACCAAGACAAACTAACTTTGTGGACACAGTTTGGGGAAGAACCTTTTCTATCCCAGCATGACTGTGCCCAAGTGCACAAAGCAAGTTCCATAAAGACACAGTTGGATGAAACACCTTTGGGATAAACTGGAAAAGAGATTGTGAGCCAGGCCTTCTTGTCCAACATTAGTGCCTGCATTTACAAATGCTCTACAGATTAAATGGGGACAAATTCCAACAGAAAATCTTGTGCAAAGCCTTCCAAGAAGAGTGGAAGCTGCAAAGGGGGACCAACTCCATATTGAAGTCCATATATTTGAATGCAATGTCTGCATTAGTCCCTGTTGTTGTAATGGTCAGGTGTCCCAGTACGTTTGTACATACAGTGTACCTTGATACCATGGTTCGAATTACAGGGGGTACTGGGGGGTACTGTACCCCCTGATCAAGACCCCGCCCTGGTGGCTACTATTGACGCGGTAGCGGACCATAATGGTCATAGGAGTGTTATGAAGTCAGTACCCCCCAATTATGGTGGGGTAATTCACACTCTGCTTGATACCTTAAAATCCCTGTGGTATTCCCTTTTCCACTAACCAGTCCTTGAAAACCCCTGCAGTCCCTGTAATGCTCTTTTTGGCGTTCATTTCACTGGCTTCTCCTCCATTTTAAGTTCTCCCCCATTTGCTGATATCTTCCTTGTCCAAATCTTTGTCTCTTCCTCTTTCCCTTTTCTGAAAACTGGGCCTGACATTAGTGCTCAAAAGTCTCATACTTTCCATAAATATCAAAAACGATGCTAAAATCAATGTTATTGATTTTTTTTTGTTAATTTTTTGTCATCAAGAATTAGGACCACAGAACGCTGGGCCATTCAATTCAATGGAACTTTCAATTCTGAGGAACCATATCATAAAAGCCTAAATTGGATTATTATTGGTGTAATCCCCATATACGTGTCATACAAAACAAAACTTCTTCATAATACACCAGATCTTCCACATGCATTAAAACTCATTTGGTACTGAGGCGGGGAACTCTAATCAAATTAAGAGCGCAAGCCATCAACCATGCTATGTGTTTCTTTTTCTTTTTTTTGCTCCAAAACATGATTGATTTTGTTCCTATTGTTGCCTGCCCACAAGGGCAATTGTCTCACGCTCTCATTCAGCTCAATGTGGCATCATTACATCAGAGTCCCATGGTTATTGGGTGTTGGATTATTCAAAGACCACTGGGAATGATGCAGTTCTACTGCGCGCACTCTGTGCCTGGAACACATTGAAGAATGCTATGATCTTTTTTTATGTAAAAAATATGAAAAATACAGGCTTTTTAAATAGGATCTTTGGATTTTAACACGGTATATCATCAAGTCAGCAAACCGACAGTTTGATGGTGTTACGATGAGTTATGACTGATCTCGTAGAAGAACTGTAAAAAAAGACAGAAAGAGAGCGTCAGAGAGAATGGAGAAGTTTTTCACTCCTGTGTACGGATCATCAGAAGATGAGCTTAAACTCCAGAAACGTCAGCGTCGTGTTTCTCATCACCATGTCCAGCATCAGCGTCCCAACCAGTATCAGTACCGAGGACCACATGAGTATGTGTTTTTCTTTCTCTCTAAAACAAATTTCAAATTTCTGTGGGTCTGGTTTCACAAACAATGTGACTTCTGTCTTTTCTAATGGATATAGCCTACAGTGAAATCCACAATGAAAATCTGAGGTTTTCATTTTTCATTTATTTTTAATTTTAATTTATAGAAATAACAGTTATGGCAAGTAACAAAGGTTAGGACAAGTAAAACGAAAAAGACATATTTAAGGTCACTATTCATTTTTAATCACATTTGTGACATTAAGGCCATGGTACAAAAAGGACAGATTTTTTGGTCTTATCCCTTTCATTGAAGCACAGGTTTAGATGACTCTCGTGTGAATCAGATCTATTTGTCAAAGGCTTGTGCTCCTCTGGATAAGTGCTTGCTGTCATGAAAGCAAAAGTGACATAAGAAACACTAAGACAATCTGAAATTCATGCAAATATTTCAAAACATTTTTTACTAAAACTAAAATACTAGTAATATAATAAAACAAGAAATATTTTTTGCTTCCAGACCCCGCTGTACTGTAAGTCTAGTGTTCATTTTAAATCTTAAAATGTATTATTTTGTAAGTGCTATAAATGATGTGTACTTATATAGTATGTCATGTAGTATTGAGCACGAGGAACTGCAGGAATTGACACGCAGTAAATAGTAAAAATAACTATTAGTTGATGTAAACGGTAAAACATGAAAGTGAATGATGATGCAGTTTCATTCATTTCAATAATTGCCATAACCGCAGAATCATCTTTCCTGTTTTTTTCATGTTTTGATATTTCTGTAACAATCCGCATACCGATAAATCACTTGTTCTTTATCAGTCCCAGTACTTCAGGTGAATATAGAAGATTCAGTGATACCCATGACCCCCATCATGACAGTTACCAAAACCACTCCCATCCTCATCGAAACCTTGCGGGTGTGATGCCCCACCACAGCCAACAAAACACCCTACTCAGAGTCTCCACATCCAGCCTGTCTTCTACTTCTTCTTCTTCCTCACCTTGGACTTCAGAACCCAGTCTGGAAAACGAAAGGTATCTCCTGCACAGTAAGCCCCAGCACTCTCTGTCCTGTTCCAATATTCCAGAAGCCAGGCACAAATTTCAAGATGAGGAATCGGAGGATTTGGACTTCGATCAGAGTGACTCAGCAGTTTACCCACATCGTCATAAGGAGCAACAGCCAGATTTTCACCATTCCAGACAACCACATCGTCAATCAGAGTATAGTCCGAGAACATCTCAGCTCCGCAGGGGCCAGAGCAAAAGTGAGGAGGGGCTGCTGCAGAGCCCTGGGGAAGGTAAGAAACCCCACCCAATGGAGCCAGGCCCACTATACAAGACCGCCAGCCTGGGACGCAGCCTTGCCTTCAACGAAAATAGTGCAGGAACAGTAGCAAGAGGCCTGACAGGACCTAAGAGGGCAGTGTCGTCCATCCAGCTGCCAAGCAAAGGGATCCTGAAGAACAAAGATGAAGGCCAGATGCAAGGAAACATCCGGAAATCCAAGTCAATGGAGGTACTGTCCACCAGAGTGCAAGTCAATGGTTCTCGCAAGCAGAGCACAGTGGAGACAGTAAGAGCAGAACTGCTGAAGGGAAAGCTTGAATTCTCTGCTTTTCTGGATGAAATCACCAGGCAGGTCATCAGCCCCTCCAGGCTCAGCTCTTTCGGGGTCACCGGCAGCATGCCAACGTCTCCCAAATCACCCCACGAGGAGCGCAGGCTACCCGCTAAGGCAGTCAAGCAGGAATGCATTCAGACACCAACCATGCAGCAGAGTCCCAAACCCACCAGACTGGACAGTGCAAAAATGGGAACAGATTCCAACTCGTCATCTCCTTCACGCAGGAGATCCAATCCCAGCAAAAACAACCATAACCGTAATCCTGCAAGTCCCTCCAGCCCTTCCCAGCATCAGCATCAGCAACACAGTCATGACAGAAGACCCTGCACTACTGACAGGTATTGCTGTGCGATACAGAAAAAAATCCCACAATGCAGATTATTTTACATATTATGACCACAGTATGACTTAAAAAATACTTCAAAACATTTGCATATTTTTTGTGAAGGATATGTGTGAAACAAGCATAAGACCTCTTATCTTTGATCTGTATATTATAACATTAATTAACATTAATATAACAAGTTAATAAAATATGTATAACATTTTTTTTAGACCCAATGCAAAGGGCAGCTAGTCTAAAAAAATGGTCATGCAAAGTTTTGATTCGACAGGGACAATTTACTGGGCATATGAATGGCTTGAATAAACAAAATGCAGAAAGTCATCTGGAATTAATTAGATGTGGTCAGTACATGAAAAAGAATCTGGCTTGCTAGAGCAATTTCATTATTGCTATTAACTATCATCATTGCTATATCATAATTGCTTTTAACTGTTAACAAACTATATATATATATTGTGAAGCCCTACTGATAGACATGGAAGCAGCTCATCACGCAAACAGCACAGAAAATACAGCCAGCTGCTCACTGACGGCACCAGCACCAGCCCTGAGCCTGTTCTGCAGGAGAAACACCATCACACCAAGGCAAAAGGGGCTTACCATGGAGGCCGTGGCCTGGCTAAGCAGCTCCATGACAGCCATGAGCACAAGGGCTCTCCTCCCCCTGCAAGGCCCTCGGGCCTTGAATCTGAGTCTCCTTCAAGCAAGTCCTCTACAGCCACTAGTCCCAACTCTGAGAAAAGCCAGAAGCACAAACACATGGGACATAGGAGACACTCTAAAAACTCCCACAAGGTGAATTTGACCTTTTCTTTGTGTATGTATATATAAGCACCACACTATTATAGCAAAATCTTACATAACTTTACAGGAGATGGAAAACAATTCTTTGGTAATTTAAGTTATTACATGAGTAATTATAGTTTTGGATCAATTCTATTAATCCATTCATCAGTTTTTACACAATGCGTATTGTAAATGTACAAAGAAGCAATGAAAAAGGTTGCAAGGTGAAAAATGCAAAAAACGAATTTTCTTTTGTAATACTTGGTTATGTCTCATATTGTCTTAATGACATCAGTCCTCCCTCGTAAGAATTACACCAGTTTCTTTTTTCTTTAGCCTTCCATTCCACACTGTGTGGGTTCTTATGTTAGCCTTACTATGTGCCTAGTTTTACATTTCATCTTCTTCCATTGAGAATTGATATTGACATCTGGTAGGTTTGCTGGACAGTTATAGCATGTTCCATTATGTCTGTTGAACCTGCACTGTGTGAAAATTTTATAATGAATAGACAAAGACAGTCCAGAATTACTTGAAAATGTATCTATAAAATATCTACAGAGATTTTAAATACACTTCCATTATACACTGAGAGTATTTTTAATCCCAACATATGAATTTACATATTAGTATAATATAATAAGTAATAAATACCTTTGTCATCTACTATAATTTCAGCCTTGATGTGTCAGTATTTGAGATATGATGAATTTATGAAAAGGAGCCAGAAGGTTACGATATCTTTTCTGTGTATTAGCTAGACAGCACTAAAATTGAACAGCAGGATAAAGGGTAACCCCCATCCTGCTTGCATCTGTTCATTAGCCCAGAAGAACCGGATGAGCCTGAATCAATTGACTTTCCTACACTGGATGAGTTCGAAAATCAATGTTCTGTTTATCTTTCTTTCCTCTCATTCATGCACTCTCCCTCCCCCAGGATTCAGTGAGCACTGAGGACAGAGCTGAGTGAGTGTTTTTCTCTCTGCTGTGTTATTTCACACTATTGATTTTGCCTATTCCAGAGTATTCCTCTGTGTTGAGCTGCCTGCTGCTCTATATTCTGCCAGTGTAAAAAATTGATCTCCCTGTGGCAGTCTCTCTGTGACCATAGTAAGATGCCCAACAGCTTTGCTATGCAGGCAGATACATGAAGACTCATAAGAAAGTAGAAACTGTTTTGACCTCTTAAAGTAAAGACCAAGCGTGGTGTCCAGTTTTCAATCACCATGATGCCTTGCAGATTGCTGGAACAGTACAACAAAGAGCTGCATGAAAATCTGCTGCAGACAGTGGCGTGCATAGAAAACATGGAGACAGATCTGCAGTGTACCAAAGCAGAACTGAACAGCTTTAAAGAGAAATACAAAAGGTGAGACTGGATGGTTAAAAAAAAGCAATAACACAATATTCTTCTATAACGTCACCCACAACAGTAAACACAATAACATAAGTAAAAAGGCACTGACAATTACAAACACTGATGCCCAACTACTAAATTTAGTGTGATACAGCAACCTGCTCCAGAACATGTACAGAATATTCCAAAGTGATGAAATTACATTTCAACATCATTAGTGAAAAATGTACTGTGCGTGGTTGAATTTGTTGGATCGCATGTCATTTTTTATGTTTTGTTGTTTGGGTAAAATAACAGTAGAAAAAAGATTTTACTATAATAAATAATAGAGTCTAAGGTATTAAGAAGATTCCTTCATATTTGTGCTCAGTCTGCTTAGAAAACATAAGAAATAAATGGGTATCTAGCAAAATATTGCGCTTCAATTGGCCTATCAGTGCATTTTCTGATATTTCTTTTATTTTTAAGCCAAACCCAGTTTAGCTCTGATATGACTACTTAAATCTCCCTACCCCTCAGGCTTCAGGAAAGCTACACAAGCTGCCAGCAGGCCAGCAGTGTCCTTGAACAGAAACTTCAGTCTGTGGTGAGACTCTCTCTCTCATACACACACATAAAAATGAATGAATAGAAACAAATACATTCTTTATATACATCAAAGTAAGCTTAAATGTGCTTGTGTATTTTGCTTTATAATTATATTACTGTATTAAATCAAGCATGTTTACATGTTGTCATATGGCTGACTTTTTTATATGATTTTTCATATGTCATATGTTTACTTTCTGTTATGTCCATAGGTGGATAGCATGAACTCAGAGAGGAAATACCACATGCACAGGATTATGGAACTGACTAAGCAATTGGATGCAGCTAAAAATACCATCATCTCACTGGAAAACATCAATGTAAGCAAAAAGGCTGGCCAGACGAAAGGATTAATATCATTTTTTTTAATTGTTAGACAGATGAGGGAAAAACAATCCCATAAAAAGAGAATATCTTTCTTATGCTTCACCACTGAGACGCCTGATTTTAAAACATTCTGTAGTTTAATGATGGATCTTTTCTATCTACTTTTAGGTTCCCTCCTTGATTAAGGAGCTTTTGGACAAGCACTTTGACTCTCAAGATGCTGTGAGGAGCTTCGTACTCTCCTCCAACTCACCTGTTCAGTCTGACACTGCTCAATCAGGCAGAGCCTTAGGACTTAGGGAAAGCCAATCGCCCACTGGAAAAGGGGAAAACAAAGTATCCGACTGGTTATTTACTGCACAGAGAGGCCTAAGTGACAGACAACAACATGTGACAGCGTTTTTGCCATGGACAGAAAGTCAAGAATCCTGGACAGGGTCAGAGAAGACTGTGGTTAAAGCAAGTGAGGCTGTCCTGTCTCCTGAACAGAGGGATTCACACCTTCCTTTTACTGTTGCTGACATTAGCCAGGGTAACTATAGAAAGATAGCGGATAACAAGACCACAGAGCATGACCCTGTGGTCACAGTGCATCATTCCGGTTTAGAGACAGAGCTACACTCCATCAGCATGTGGAGGGCAAGCGACATTCCAGCTAATCCGTACAGCCTGGAGGAGATAGGCTTAAACGTGGCAGGGCAGAGAATAGACGGGAATTCAGGCAAGGACCCAAATGAGGTCACCTTCATTTCAGCAAAGAAGATGCTGGATAATTTTATGAGCCAAATACCACCTCCAGCACATGAAGGGCCATTAGATAGAGATCACATGGGCAGGGACTGGGCCAGGAGGCCTGCAGAGGGCCTGTAGACCGCTTTTAAAGGATTAGCTGAATCAGATATGCCAACATGGACAACAATGAGTGAAAAGTAGAAAGCATCAATTAACATTTTCATAATGCTAATTAATGGGTATTTACTTTCATTCATTGTTACCATTGAAATGAGCATTTCTGACATAACTGAGACTAATTTAAACCTGACCACTGTCTGTGTCCTACTCTGAATAAGCAATAGGATAGAGATTTTATTTTCAGTCTCAAAATGTCCAAATATTCACAAAGTAAACTCAGAATAAAATCATTACACCTAATGTGAAATTCACCGTTCTAGAGAAACAGTGAATTAAGTGATTTAAGTGAAACCAAATGTTTGAAGCATGTAATGCTTCTGATAATTCCCTCACAGAGATCTCTTACATGTTGTATAGTTGTAACAGATGTAAATGCACCGTCTGATGGCACTTTACAAAAAATATTGGCATTTAAAAGGTTTTAAAAACAGTGACAGGAAGGTGTATGCTGGATGCCATAAGGACAAATAGAACTTATTTTTGTAGATTTTCCACTATTTTATCATTATCAGCAATACCTATTTGAAGACATGTGTAGGTGTACTGGTTGTTTTGGATTAAGGAAAAGGCTATAATTCTCTAAATAATAATTTCTCTAAAATGAACAATTTCACGAATAATTCTTGAATTACTTTGTAAAAAAAATTGTGATGGAATTGTGCACACATTTAAATTGCCCTTTAAAAGTAAAAACAAAAAGCAGAAAAAGATAGAAATATTGTATTATTTTCCAGATGCAGTACTTCTAATTCAGTGGAGAATCCCAATTTACTATGTACAAAAAAGTTAACAGTATAAACATTGTTTCTGTTGGTGGTAGGCCTTACTGGGGTTATATTGTGTCCTACCATTCTGCTTTTATAATACTTATGTTGTTTTTACACAGTTCCTTCTTATTTTTACCTGTAGTGTCCTTTAGTCTGCTTATAGTTAAACCATGACCAAGAATTTGCTACTTATTACCTCTGTGTTGGTCAATCTTTTTATTTCTCTTTGGTCTGTTAAATGTTTGTGTATATGGAATAGAAAAAAAACAAGTGCATACTTTGAAAGGCTGTTAAAGCTGTTATTCATGACGTATGTCTTTCGGAAAAAATGTCAGGGGCTTTAATGGTTTGTGATTTATAGTTGTATGTTTCTCAGGAATGGTCATTCACCTATAATAGAGCAATACTGTACTATTCTAATTCAGTGTATTTGGGCACTTTCTGTCATACTCAGATCACATGGTAATAGATCAATAAACCTGTGTACAAAAACGTGGTATATTTTGTGTCTCTCACACACTGAGTGACCACATTCTACATCAGACGTCATCCCACTTTCTTTCCTGCCCCTCACCCCTTCCTCTCCTTCTATGGCACCGAGCATGAAGATACCTGGGATCCCCCTCCCTCCCTTTCTTTGGCTTTGTAGTCCAAGGGCAGGTGTGCTTAAAGGACACTGGCCTGGATTCCTATTGGCTGGAGTTAGTTTAATAGGATTGGACTTGAGGAGAAGGGATTATGGCACCCAAGACATAATAATGTCCCATATTATATTTCTGAGCCCTCGCCAAAATGGCTGCGAGACTGTAGGAGGCATACTGCAGGCTCTGGGTCCCAAACGAAAGACACCAAACAATCTTTGAAGGTAATCATCAATTTTAACTTTTACATAAACTCAGTGAAATGTAGCATGTCTAAAAAAAATTTTTTGCCATAACACTGGAAATTTAAAACATTCCCCTGGATTGACTCCTAGAATCCTTGGCTCACAATTGAATTATTAATTTCAAGATGTATTATGTAGAAAATTATCAATTACTTTGAAATGACTGTAGTGATTAGAGAAACATAAGTGTAGGCCCACTCACAGGCCCTTAGGGTTTGAGGGGTTAATAATGTTTGGAATCAGTTTTTCTTGGTTAAAAGTGAATACATGATTTTAAATAGTGAGTGATAAATTATTTGAACTCTATTCTTTCTAAGATAAAGGTTTATTTCTGACTTGGCTGCTAAAGCAGGCGTGTTTACCTCCCAAAATCCCAAATCCTTATTATTGTCCTTTCTCCCGTCCTCTGAGAAATTGGCTAGTATTTATACTTCCATTCTCTGTCCTGAGAACTGAAGTTGGAGCTTCATTTTAAATGTACTGTTCTCCGGTTAGATTTTTTCTTATTTAACCTGTGGCTAATCCTCTAGTTTACACTCACTGGTCTCACTTTCTCCAGCTTATCCTTTAATTCCTCGCTCCTTCTCCTCCATTTTCTCATTCCAGCATGTCACTCCTGAAGTTAAAGTTCTCCTTCCAGAGGAGAGTACGTTTGGCCCAGGGCCTCTGGCTCCTGTCATGGGTGGCCATGGTCTCTGGAGCCATTACCATCGCCATGGGGGTCTTCCTCAAGACCGAACTAGTCCGCAGGGCAGAGGTACAAAGCCTTAATTACTTCTAATTCCAGCTCAACATACAGTACATTACAGCACCCATAGGACAGCTTAGACACATTGTGGTTCACTTACTGTCAATGTAAGTGTAAAAACATTTATACAGTTATAAAGCTTTGTGAGCAATGAACATGAAAGTCATTAAAGTTATTATATGAATTCTTGGCATGTCATTTGTAGAGAGTGGTTTCTAGGACCTGTTGTTTTTAATTAGTTTCCTGTATTCTGGCTGTATCTAATTTGTTAATTTGTGTTCTATTGTTTAATTTTAAGTTAGTTGTTTGAGTCAGTCTACTGCTGTTTAGCCTCAGTCGCTCACTCTGAAGTTATAGTGTCAGCATAGAGTACTGAATGAGGCATTTATGAGGCATATGAAATTATCCTGTTTAATTATTAAGACATAAAAAGATGTTGGAAAATGCTCATGGGTCCATAGAAGCACACAAACAGAAATAACAAAACTTGTGCCATTACATGTGAGGATCAGGATGATTATTAAACCCAATCTAAAATCCAGGCAAAGTGTATATCCAGTGTAAGGACCTATTGCAAAATTTAAAGCATCCACATATGACTCATATAACAGCACTGCTGATCATGACTAGCAATTCCTGTCTGTACTGTGTATTTTCCAGTGTATGCATGAAACACTTTTAACTCAACATCACTAAAACAGTAGGCTTTTATTTTTGTGCAAAAAATTTGTCAGACCAAAATCTGCAAACTCAGAACTAGCACTGTCATTTAGCTCCTGCTCTCACAGGCCTGCAACAGGCTGCAGATGGTCACATGGTTAAACAAACAGGAAATAGCCTCCATCACCCTGGCCACCACACAACAGAAAGTCATTGGGTCAGCACATGAAGAGTTTTGAACATTAACAGTGCCCTTTATTCAGTGCCCTAGTTCAGAATCACATGGTCCGACATAGAATTCTTGAAATGTCTTCGTTTTAGAGCAAATGATAAATTCCAGGTTGTTTCTGTCAGTGGTTTTGTAAAATATTTGCTAATCATACTTCTCCACTATCACTCATTCCTGAAATTTGGCCAGGCTTTTACAGCATTGTTGTTATTGTCCAAAGTTAAGTCCTGTACATCCAGAAGCAGCGAAAGTAACATGCCATTTAGACTGACAGTCTCTGAATGGAGACTGAATCTATTTGTAACAGGACAATAATGAGGATTACTAACCAAAGGCAGTAGAATATAATCACACATGTACACCCTCTCTTTCATTATGTTTGTGTTCGTTGTCATAAAAATCATTGTGTATATGAAATTTATATGAATGTCACTTTGTTGGACAATAAAAAAAATATTCTTAACATTTGTTCATATAACTATAAAACTGCCATAGGTCCACTCATCATTACATGTCCACACACTGTAACAAATCCAATATTTCTTAAAATGCAGTGAACAACTTAAAAACCAAACAAAATTCAGTTTTTAGCTTCGTCTTATGGTTATGTAACTAATCACCAGCTCACAGAATAGCAGGCTTGCTCTCATTTTGTGTTTTCCAGCTTACAGCCAAAAGCCTTGCATATGCAGTTTTTTTATTGCAGCTTTAACTCTCTTCTTGCTTTTTTAGGTGATGCACAACAATGACATCCACATTGTGCCCAATCTGCTGATGATGGTGGGGCTGGCATCTGTGGGGATCAACATCTGTGCTGGTAAAGTGTGCCAGGACTCTCTGGACACCTCACGATTTCCTCGCTGGAAGAACTTCCTCACTCCCTTCTTCTGTGTCTCCCTCTTCTTCACCTCCCTGCTGTTGGTGGCCATGATTCTGAGCTATGCCCTGCAGCCCAGCCTGGAGGAGTCTCTGAAAGTGGGCTTGAAGAACGGCATCCGCTTTTATAAAGTGAGTGAACACACACACACCCTAAAAACAAATCTTAACCCCTTACAGTGTTGACTTATTATTTTGTTATTAATCATAAGATTAGTCAGAAACTATTATCATCATTAGACAATTATTGGGTAACTAATATAATTTCTAATATTTATTTTATATTTATATGTGTATTTATGAAGGCTTGTAGTGAACTCTTAAGCCTCAAATAGCAAGCCAGTATAATGACCAGTGCAATGTAGTTTTTACTGGCGTGTGAGATGTTAAAAACTTTGAGGATCGGCACGTAAGTTGTGCTGGTTTGTGTGCCAAATGCTAAGGATTCAGAGAACATCATCAAGCATCAGACACTCTGCTGAGTTCAGGGGCATCAGATGGATTAGTTGGTGTACTGGCAGATATTTAAACTGATTAAATCCTGGGCTGAGAACAATTCTAACCACAGAAGCCTAAGTGGTCACATAATTTAGGTGAATTATTACGTGTTGCACATTGTCACATTACTGATAATACTTTCCATAGGACACAGATACTCCAGGCCGCTGCTTCCAGAAGGAGACCATCGACCGTCTGCAGGTTGAATTCCAGTGCTGTGGAAACACCAACTACAGGGACTGGTTTGAGGTGCAGTGGATCAACAACCGCTACTTGGACTTCACCTCCAAAGAAGTGAAAGAGTGAGTCAGTGATAAGATGTTATTCTTCTTCTTAGCACATATATGTGTGTGTGTGTGTGTGAGAGAGAGAGAGAAAGAGAGAGAGAGAGAGAGAGAGAGAGAGAGAGCGCAATCGGCAGCATGTGCGCTTAGTGGATTAGGGAACTTCCAGTAGTTCCTGTACACATCATTGACAGTCCCATGTTCTTGATTCCAAAAATCCATGGAAAAGTGCAGATCAAAAAGGTCACATGTCAACATGTCACTCATGCTGATTTACATTGATCATCTCTCAAAATGCTCACGTAGTTGTATGCGGAACTAAAGATTATTCAATCAATATGTAATAAATCAATTGAGAACATACAAAGAATAGTCTACTGCATAGTTTCTGCTGTGAAAGTATGAACTATTACGAACTGTCATGTACCAAAGTAAATGATCGAGAAAGTATGCAATTCTAATATAGCTACAAGATGTAGGACTGAAAGTCTTTACCTGAAGTTCTGATATGACTTTAAGAACTAATATATGAATCTCATATGTAACAAAAAGGCTTTCTTGTGCCACTCCTTCTCTTCCACAGTCGCGTGAAGAGTAACGTGGACGGCCGTTACCTGCAGGATGGTGTACCGTTCAGCTGCTGTAACCCGGCCTCCCCAAGGCCCTGCATCCAGTACCAGCTATTGGACAATGCGGCCCATTACAATTATGAGTATCAATCTGAGGAGCTGAACCTGTACAACCGCGGCTGTCGCCAGGCTTTGGTCAACTACTATATGGGCATGATGAATAGTATCGGGCCTGCGGTCATGTCTGTCATCTTGGTTCAGGTACAGAACTTGAGGGATAAGTCTCATATGAGGTAAAATGTGTGAAAAACACAAAAACCAGCCATCTACAATCAGCCTCCTGGAAGACCTCTTAGTAAAGAAGTTTAGATCAATATTAGGAATAATAGTAATAGTAAAAGTAATAGTAATGACAACAACAACGACAATAATAATAATAATAATAATAATAATAATAATAATAATAATAATAATATCATCAGTATCCACATCAACCGAAAATTTGTGGAAACACTCAAGCTTCAGGACAACGGGAGAGCCAGATGAGAGTTCTAAGTGCTAAGTCTTTAGGTAGGGGGTAGTGCAAGAAGATGTAATCAAGACAATAGTCACAGATTTGTTTTTATAAACACGTCCCCAAAACATCTCCCTGCTCAAACCGCATAAAGCCTTTCATTAAGGTGGCACAGACTTGCATTTAGTCTTTCATTAAAGTGCCACAGACTCATCAAAATGGTTCAGGGCTCATGTCCTAATGTAGGACTCATGAATGACTCGTGTACAACTTTTTGATAGCTGTGAAAATTAACAAAATTTCACAGTGTAGCTAAACCTCCACACGGTTTCACAAAGTCCCTCACAAGTAGGAGAGCTAAGCTAGAACTAGTTTGTGAAAATAGCCTTCATGAATACTGAGCCATCTGATTCAAAAACAGAGGCTTTGTGTTTTTTATAGCTTACACTGAAGCCATGCTGTGGCCTAAAACCACCTCCTATGCTAAATTTGAAGAAGCAAAATTCTGACTTAAACTAATTCTGTAGCTTTACAAAGTAGGAACGGAGGTCTATAACTTAAGTGTCCAAATATCCTTAGAGTTTAAAAGTGAAAAAGAAAGATTAAGAATACAATTTAAAAAGTGATTTCCAAACATTTCCAAGACATTAACAGACTGTTTCTACTTTATAATAGACAACAGGCCGAAGATACAGCTTTAAAGTATATAATGGTTACCTCATGGGTAACCATTATATTTTTATCCTGGCCTGAAATAACATCAGTTTGTTATGTAATGTGCATGCCTACATTGAACCATTCACTCTCCAGCTATTGACTAGCTCTGGTGGGCAAACAGTGCTCTAGCAATTTAGGACATAAATATAATCTCAGAGATGCCCTCTCCAACTGTTGTTATCATTACTGTGTAATCGGCTAAAGAAATTCACAACTGTGTCAGATTCTCTATGTGCTGTAACTAAAACCTTCATTCCATTCCACCATGTACTTTTTTATTTTATTTATTGGTGACTGCTTCAGGATCTGCTGTCAAGTCCAGCCTTCTAGTCTTTACTCCTATAACTCCAGTTTTCCATGTTGTTTAAAAATAATAAGCCTTGGGCTGCAATAAAACTAGAGATTTATTCGTAGAATTACAGCCAAAAAGATCCAGAGCCAAAAGTGCCTGTACTGGCTAAACCCCATATTTCACCATATTTCATACAGTGCCCTTGCAATATTGGATATTTCCATCTATCCCTAGAAAGTGTTATGTTAAAAAAGAAAAATATATTTAACTCTTCAAAATGCATCTGAAACCACTGAACCCCTTCTGGTCTCTGGGTTGTAGATGACCGTGCTGGTGGGCCTGCGCTTCCTCCAGACATCCATGCAGGCGGTTGAGGGCCAGGAGAATGTGGAGATCGAGACAGAGGGCTACATTTTGGAGAAAGGAGTGAAGGAGACAGTCAATGAGCTTAAAGAGAAAGTCACAAACTTCTTCAAGCAAGTGCAAGTGGACGTTGCCCCACCAGCGGGTGAGCCGGAGGCAGAAGCAGCTCCTGGGAAGGAAGGTTGAATTAGAGATGACAAAATCCAGAAAAGGACAAAAAATACAAACACACCCCTAACTTATGTCTTATTAATGATCAATTAACATGCCATTACAGTGTCAAGAGAATTTGCTGAAAAAAGACCAATTAAGACATATCAAAGAATCCTGCCAATGTTCTCAGATTTTCCAAATTTTAGGAGGACTTTAAAAATACACGTATCTGTGGAAAGAGTTTGAACCTGAAGGAAAGTGTTGTGTTTCCCACTGGTAAAATGAGACTGTATATAAAAATGCATGCTGTCTGTAGTCCCTTGTTCTGCTTAATGCGTGCCTGTAAAGATATCAGTATAGAGCAAATGCAAAAGAAGCGTGAGACAAATAAAGATTTGAGTTTGTATCTGCTCTGTGATGTTACTGGTTCAATTTGTCCAGCATGTAAAAGTGAACAAAATGCTGTTATTGATTTGAAAGAACTGATAAAGGCTCACAGCCCTTCTCTTCTCACTCAAAAAGGTTCCAAAATGTTGTCTTGATTCTTTTGCATTCTTTGACAGCAAATTTTCACCAGTTCTGCCACTTCAGACAAGGTTAACCTAGCAGAACAATTGATTTTGTTAAGGCTTTGTTTCAACTCTGTGTAGATAAAAATAGAACAAGTGTGCTGTGGAGGGGGTTAGTATGAGAGAGAGAGAGAGAGTGAGAAATAGAGAGCGAGAGCAAGTGAGAGAGGACTGGATTATGTAGGCTAGTCTATAAACGACCAGTGTGTCAGACTGATGGAGACAGAGTCGTAGGCTGTCCCGTGTTGTGACGCATGAAATCTCTTTATCCTTTCAATAGCGGCTAATACCATAACTGCTGTCAAAGCATTGGCCCACAGAGTACAATGCATAATAAACATGAGAACATTTCTTATAATATAGCACACATGTCTCTTTAACCAATTTTAGCTGGTTCAAATCTGTTTTTTAACCACAAATTATTTTGACCTTAACCATGCACTGAAAATCCTTAGCTTGAGTCAGGCCAGGGGTTCCCAAGCTCTTTATTGCATATTTTATCACCCTTTAATTCTAAAATACACTATGTGTACAAAAGTATTGATATGTCTAACAATTTCACCAACAGGGACTTTATTGACATTGCATTCTGATATATAGACTTTAATGTGGAGTTGGTGCCCCTTTGCTGCTACAACAGCTTGCACTCTTCTTGGAAGACTTTCGACAAGATTTCCAAGTGTTTCTGTGGGTAATTTGTACCCATTCATTCTGTAGAACATTTATGAGGTCTGGCACTGATGTTGAATGAGAAAGCCTGGCTCGCAACCTCTGTTCCAGTTCATACCAAAGGTGTTGGATGGGGTTGAGGTCAGGGCTCTGTGCGGGCCAGTCAGACTGTTCCACACCAAACTCATCCACCGGTCCCTTTATGGCGCTTGCATTGCGCACAGTCATGCTGGAATAGAAAAGGGCATTGTCTAAAATGTATTGGTTTTTTGAAGCATTACTGGAACAGGTGTGTCCCAATACTACATATCCTCCTGAGACCCGGCCTATTCATTTCTGTCCTTTATAGTGGACATATTGTTCACCTGTATTTTCCTTCAGTATTTGGAGTTACCCCATCAAGCCCTATAGCATTCTGTAGAGGACATCCTGGGCTTTCCAGTGATGTG
>JBBPCY010000032.1:8507482-8518567 GCA_037974405.1 Brachyalestes nurse | reverse complement strand
GCATGATCTGGAGATCTGGTCAACCTGTGGCGAGAAAGACAGAGCTTCATCAAGTGTGGCACCAAGATTTCTTACCTTCTTAGAAGGGACGATAACGAAGTTCCCAGCGGAAACCGTGAGATCGTGGCTTGGTGAAGGACTACCATTGATGAAGAGGAGTTCAGTCTTGCTGGGGTTCAGCTTGAGGTGGTGGGCCGCCATCCAAGAGGAGATGTCAGCCAGACAGTTTGAGATGCGTGTTGAGGCCTGGTTGTCGTTAGGAGGAAAAGAGAGAATTAGTTGAGTATCATCAGCGTAAAAGTGGTAAGAAAGACCATGTGTGGCAATTACATCCCCAAGGGAACCAGTATATAGAGAAAAAAGAAGTGGTCCTAAGACCGAACCCTGTGGAATGCCAGTGGATAAACTGCGTGGAGCAGATTGGTTGCCTTGCCATGCTACCTGGTACCTCCGGTCGTTAAGGTAGGATGCAAACCATTGCCAGGCTGTGCCCGAGATCCCATATAAAATAAGAGTTATTCATTTCTCCTTGCTGCTGATTGGCTGCTGTCCTGTGATGCATCTCTGGCAGATGCAGTCCAGCATTGCTGCATCATAACATTTTCCTGCATTTCTTGAGTTTTGGAAGTATATTTGGAGGCATATTTAGAGTTTAGACTATAAATATATGCACATCCCAAATTCACGGATTTTCACAATTTGCGGCTGCTCTTGGAATGTAACCCCCGCGAATTTCGGGGGTCGACTGTGTATATGTATGTCAGATGAGCATTATGAATATATTGCATTGTCCTGTTTTTGTGTTCTCTTCTTGCTGTTTTGGACTGTTATTAGTAACGAATTTAATACAATTCACATACAATAAAATGGCCCAAAGTTAAACAGCAGGTAACCTGGTGGTCTGTTGCTAATGCTTTAGGTGACTCAGGACCCCAGTGCGGTCCTTCCGCTGCAGTTTGGAGAGTTGTGTATGCTGGACGGAGTGGATCTACAGATGCTGCTTGGTTCTCTGGCCCGACAGATCCAGAGCCTTCTGGCTCAGAGAGATGCACATCTGGAGGTACCTTTACCTATACACAAATTAAAAGAGGACTAATTTAATTTTCTACATCAATTACTACAGAGAATTGTTTAGCTACATTGTTTAGCTGTTTTTCTACTCGGATTTAAAGAAATATGTTTACATTTAAACAAAACACTTCTGAAACCACACAGTCATACATACTTTACCCTTCCACATTGGGATTCAATTCAACCTTTAAATCCATGAATGTTGTGCCTGTATGCTGTTGATCTGTATGCTGCCTTGACAGTATAAAACTGTCAGAACATTGTTTTATTTCAGAGAATAGCAGAGCTTTGTGTGCAGCGGGAGTCCGTTCCATCCCACACAGCTCCCACTACTGACCTCTGGGACAGTACTCCAGAAGGTCTGTCTATTCAGCTAGCAGATAACAAAGCCAAACTACGCAGACTCAAACAGGAACTGTGAGTATGTGTGCATGTGTGTGTGTGTGTGCATGCTATTTGGGTCTAGCTTATTGAGCTCAAAAGGAGAAGGTCTATGTTAAGCTTTGTGTGTGTGTTTGTGTATAAGTTACTATACATACACTTCTGTTGTCTGGCAAAAGGTACAAGAACATGTATTGTACCACCCAAAGACACTGCAACAGTGCACACAAATTAAAAGCATTCTATTGAAGTGCACGGCAGGACTGGCCTCCCAGGAGGCTTTGCGCGTGGAGTAAGTGTTTTTGGGGAACATTAGAGGGCGGGGGGTAGATGTTGTTACATAGTATTAGAGATTATTTATGGTGAGCGTGTGTGTTAGTTGTGTTAAACAATGAATGTGAGTCCTTATCGCCACCCACCCTCCAGTCTTAGCTCCGTTGTGGAGTTGTAGAGTAGTAGCTAGGTATGCCACTGGGGGTGCAGTGTTCTCTAAAGTACAAAGTCTGTTTAACCATCACTTCACACCTGTACTTCAATTTTTTAAACTCTTTTAATTTGTTTAGTCCAATCTTTTTGCAAAAGAAACCTATACAGTATATTAACCTACTGAAATAATTTTCAGGGAGGATAAAGAAGATCAAATACTGGATTATAAGCAGGAAGTACAAAACATGGAAGAGGAACTAAAGAAACTTCAATGTGAGGTGTGTTCACTTAAGTACTAAAAATAAGTGCTAAGTCTCTTGATAATTTAAAGACACTTTGATAACATATATAAAAACTGTAGTACTTCTACTGATACTTTTCATTTTGATTATATTGCATGTGATGATATGTGAAATTTGGACCTGCTCATGTTTTTAATCCTGCGTGTGTTGGTTCAGAACCGGGCGCTGCAGGGTGAGGTTCGTGTCTGTCGTGGGCTGCGTGATGATCTGGACTGTCTGCGTGAGCGAGCAGCCAGGACAGAGCAGCTGCAGGCAGAGCTGAATACCTGCACACATCGTCTGCGCAGCATGGAGCTTTACCGTACGCAGTTGAAGGTAGACACTCCTGTAACAGTGTAGTGTGTGACACTAGAGTAGTTTTTACCCGCTGAAAATGTACTAGGGTTATACTAGCATTCATGAACAACTGAAATTCCTTCTTTGGTCTTAGCTGAATCTGTTTTTGCTTAGCAGAACACAAAGAATCAATATCAAATGAAAAAACTTTTGTAGTTTCCCCTTACTGCAAAAGTAGTCATTTAGCCATGTTTACTTCTTCATATTTGCACTGGAGCTACATGGACAATAAACTGGAAAGTACTGGAAACTTATATTCAACTGATTTGCATCTCAGAAACTGCATACTTGAAGCCAGAAACATACTTCATGCAAGAACATGAATGCAATTCCTTCGAGCTGTGCAAACATGGTTTTGTGGGTTGTTGTCTTCAGAATTTAGAATAACATTTCATCCTATTGTATACAAGTTATACTGAGGAATGACAGTAAAGACCCCTTGACTTGACTACTATAAAATAGCCTAAAGTAACAAACAGCAACACTATGCAGTATAGTAACACACTGAAATAAATTTCAGGTAGGATAAGGTGATCCAATATTAGATTACAAGCACGAAATACAAACCATGGAAGAGGTACTAAAGAAACTTCAGCGTGAGGTGTGTTCACTGCAGACTAGCAGTTTGATGAGTCTGTTGTGGAACTGGTTTGCTCCTGTAGAAATATACTGCACTGGGTAAAAGGCACCCATGCAAATTGTTCAAAACTATTAATTAAGCAGTATGCTTCCGTACTACTTCGAAAATGCTTGGGGGTGTGACTATTAGAATAAAAGTAACTGATGTTCACAGATGCTCTGATTTGTCCTTTGTCACCCCTTGAGTCCAGAGTATTTTAACAGCCTTGTTTTAATAATATTGTCATTTGCATTGTTTAATCATATTGACATTTGCATTGATTTAATCATATTGACATTTGCATTGATTTAATCATATTGACATTGCATATTTAGTTTCTGGCATAATTCATCACATACTAAGCTTCATGGAACTGCATGGAGTCTCACACAGACTTGCTTATGTGGTTTCTCAGACTGTGTGACATTATTATCACAGAAATACAAAAGTCCACAATATAGTAGCAGACATCACAAAATCAGAATTCTATGTTTTTGTGACTAAAAGTGGGTTATCAGCTTCACAGCTCCAGTGCAAAAAAAGACTCAAACTTTGGATGCTGAGCATCTGGGCAAGCTGACTACATTAAATATAAAGGAAAAACAGTACATTGTATTGTTTTGAAAGACTATTCTTTTAACATGTTTCTTTAATTAGAAGAAAATGAATGCTGTCATCCAAACATTAGCTTTTGATAGTTACAGAATGACAAAGCTCTGTCTCTCCCCGTGCAGGAACAGCAGCAGTACTGCGCCTCTCTGCAGGAGAACAAGGCTCTGCTAGAGGAGCAGCTGGCTGATGCACGTGCACGCTGCTCTGCACTTCGGGAGCTGGAGAAGGAAAATCTTCTGCTCCGACAGAAACTCATGAATATGGAAGCGGTATGAGAGCAGCTTAGAAAAGTCCAGCTGTCTGATAGCTTTGCGTCAGACGTGTAATGAATAGAACATTTGAATATACTAATCAGTGAACGGCACAGATAACGAGTCAGCTCTTGTGTACACTGAGAAAAGTAAGGGTTTGAAATTACCTGATTGTGGATGTGTACGTTAGTTCCACACGAATTGTATTCTGAATTATGAAATTATATCAGCACATTTACTCCCTTTCATGTCAAATATTTAGACAGTAATTGTGTTGATGTAATATAATTCATGTGGAACCAATAGTCACATTTAAACCATGTATTAAACGTTCAAAGCAACCTTTTTCAGTGTAGGAAGCAGGAAGCCTCATCCTGTGGGTGTATGTGTGGATTTTTGTTGCGTAGGAACGGGATGTGGAGAGGCAGAGGGTGGATGAGTTGTTGGAGATGAATATGAGTCTGCAGGTGGAACTGAAGCGCCACTCTCACGCTGATGATGTCACTCGGACAGTGACTCATCCTCACATCCTCCAGTCAGAGCTGGAGTCTGATGAAGAGCTCCAGGAGTTCAAAAGTTTACAGACCCTTGGTAAATGTACAGTACACAACACTTAGCCAACCTGTCACTGTTTGATTTCACGCCATGACTTTATGCTATATTCTCAAAATAGCCTGATTTTTTTACCCATAATAATGCTTTATTTCTGCTCCCATAATTCTCCCCCTTCCTCTCTCTCTCTCTCTCTCTCAGAAGTGCAACTCAAGCCTCTGAGTGTAGAAGTGGATGAGGCATCCTCTTTAAGACTTCTAGGAGCTGAAAATGAAAATGCAGAGCTGAGAAGACGGCTGGAGCATCTGCAGGCTGAGCAGGAGGTGAGGGGTTAAAAGCCCAAGAATTCATAGCTGTCAGAGATAACAGCCTTTCTGTACAAAAGCTTATCATAAACTTCCAGCACCCATGTTTGAGTTACTGAGAGTACTGTAATTGGAGGTTGAGGGTTGAAGGTTGATATGCCATCATTTGCCTCCAGATGAATGATACATTAAAAACGCATCAGACATTACCAAGGGAATATTATGCCTGAGCTGGCACTCTAAAATAACACAGGGTTTTGAAATAACATTCTAAAATGACCTGTTAATGAGCCACAAGACCACATCAATTTTAAATGCTCTAAAAGTAGTTTTGTAATGATAGACTAGATTATTATATATAGATTATAACTGTTTGTTAATAAAATTACTGCTATTAACTGTTTGTTGTTGCACGGTCACAGCTGATGACCACAACAGTTTTTAGGGGCAACAACAGGCTTTTGATGCAGACATATCGTCTATTTTCTTCCGAATGTAAACAAATGGGTTGGAGTGTGACATGTAATCTTAAAAAGTATTGTATCAGTTTTCTGCAAGGAAAGGCATTAGTTTGTTTTTTACATTCTAATATGGAAAGGTACTAACTAGTTGTGGTATATAGTTTTCTCCATGACCTCTGCATCAAATTTTGAACCCTTATGTCACAAGACACTGATTTTTGCATTGATGTTATTCATGAGGTGATGCTACTCTATAAATTATAGATTAATTGTGAATCATAATGGGCTTGGTTCATGCGGCTCATAGAGGCCACATATGGTAAAGGGGCGTTTGGCAGACACCCTTATCCAGAGCGACTTACTATCATTAGTTACAGGGACAGTTCCCTTAGAGACACTGAGGGTTAAGTGTCTTGCTCAAAGACATGATGGTAGAAAGTGGGGGTTTGAACCTGCAACTTTGTGGTCATCGGGTTCACAGGGAAGTGTTTCATCCACTAGGCTACCACCACCCATATAAACTTCACAAATATGACAAACACTCTATGTCCTATATCTTAATTAAGTGAATGTAGAAGCTGTACAGACAGAAACTAAGGTAAAGTCTTTAAAGACCAGAGGGCAACTGTGGTCTCTAAAAGCATGAGAAAGAAATTGTGACAGGAGCCAGAAATCTCAAAGTAGCACTGGATAGCAAAATAAACAGATGAGAGTGAGAATTGTGATTAAATAAATTAAGCATTAAACAGAGACATTTACACAGCGATGAGATCTGTGAGATGATGACTAATGACTGATGTTAGACAGGCTTTCTCCTGCGAAAAGGGTGCCTTACTCACAAGTTGGATTACCAAAGTCTCCAGTGGGAGGAATAATGAGCTAAGGCTCATAAAAAATAATACATGATTTGTTCAGTGTCTGGAAATCCAACAGATTTAGTGGCCTATATTATTTGCAAGCATTGTTAATTAAAATTGTAATTATAAAAAATGCATTACATCACATTGTGTGATACAGTATTTCACTGACAGTTAATGACATGAACTCATTGTCGGAAAATTAGACTCATCTTCTCAATGGCTGAATACTACATTATTAATAATACACTTTTTGTCCTGAAGCTCATGTTTCAGTTTTTGTTTCAGAAACAGTATTAGAGCAGTAGTTTCACAACTAATCAAACTTACACCAGTTGTGCAAAATGTAGTGAAACAGCCAGGGCATTTGTACCCGAGGTTTGCTTCTTTACATTGGAACATTAGACAAAGTTAAGCAATTCAGGCTTCAAAATTACTTTAAATGTTGATTTATATAGGCAGCAGTACAGTAATCCCCCAGTTTTACGCGGATCAGGACTCGTGGATTCAGTCACGCGCTTTTTGGAGAACAGAACTCTCCACAATAAAGCGAAAACTGTAAATATCCTCCGGCCATTTTTGCTTATTTGTGGCAATAAATATATTTTTTCTGAATGTTTTTGCACAAGTGGACCTTCCGAGTTGCACTCAAACACATCCATTGACTTCAATGAGTGATGTGATAGTAGATGTTATTTGTTGCTGATACTACAGGCTAACTCTCCAGAGGTGAAAGAGGCTCTGCAGAGGCAGACAGACAGACTCACACAGCTGCAAGAAGAGCACCAGAGCACACTCAGAGAGGTGAGACACTTCAGCTTAAACCATTCTTACACTCGCTCATTCCATAAACAGTACACAGACTGCACACACTACACTGTTGTTTTCACTGTCTTTGATCTGCTGCTTCTGGGCTGAAGTCCCAGCTGAGAAAGCAGCTTCTTTCAAAGCATTTTTCAACTGTCAGTTTCAGAACCTGAGAAATGAAAACACCAGTCTGAAGACAAGCCTTGAAGAGCTGAAGAAAGCCGTGAGACACCAAGAGAAGGAGAGAGAGAAGGAAAGGTCACCCAGAGAGGCAGAGAGGGTGATTCCAAGAGGTGAATGTGAAGGAAAAGACATGGCAAGAGAAGTGGAAGCAAACAGGGCAGAAGAGAGAAAAGAAGGCATAAAAAGAGAGGAGGGAGAGGGGGAGGAGGTCCTACTCAGGGAGAGAAAAGAGGAGGCCAACGATGAAGCAGGAACGAAAGAAAGAGGAGAGGCAGAGGGTGAAAAAGAGATGGATAGAAGAAGAGAGAAAGCGGAAGACAGGTCAGCCAAGGTGAGGAGTAAGACAGATGTCCAGCAGCCTACGCAAACAGTGGAAAAGGAGGATGAGGGGAGAGAGATGGAAGAGAAACTCAGGCAGGAAACCCTCACTCTGTCCACCCAGCTCCAGCAGGCCATGGAAGAGGCAGATCGGCAGGTGGCACTGGTTCAGGAGCTGCGCTCTAAACTTGGGGAGCAGACCAAGAAAACGCAGGAGGCTGAGCAAAAGCTGCTTCTTTTGGAAGCTGAGAGCCAGAGACTGAGGAGAGCATCAGACAACCTGACAGAGGCCAGGAAACAGATAGAGGTATTATGTGCACTTCAGTGGTGGGTTCTAGTCAGTCATTTAAAGAACACTTTGATTACTCAGCCAACTAAAGCAGTTCAGCAAAAACTCCAGTTTACACAGGTTTCATTGTACCTTGGGTCTAAGACATGTTTGGTGTTTGAAATTTGGTTCTGTAGTTTTGTAATGTTGTCTATAAAAACAAAAAAGCACGGATCAAATATTTAATCATGCAGTTTGTACAGGGGTGACTGGTGTACAACAAGCTTAATTTACATTACTCTGAGCTGTATTTCAAAGCAAAAGAATCACATTTTAACTTGGCCAGTATATGACACTTGGGGAGACTGTGTTAAATAGATTTTTTGTTTTACCTCATTTTATCAACTTTTGCTGCATTAAGGAAGGAATGATAACACTGTTAAACAATCAACAGGTCAATATGAAGAGTATGGGAAACGATATTTAAATATCTGTGTTTCTGTGCTTGTTTTGTGTGCACCTTCTAGCTTTTACAGTGTGAATCCATGCATCAGGAAGAGGAGCTGATGCGTCTGCGCAGTCAAGTGGAGCTGCAGAAGATGGAGGCAGCAGTAATTCCTCAGTTACAGGGCGAGAGAGCTGCACTGGAGAGAGAGAGAGAGACCCTCAAGTCTACAATAGATTCTCTCAGGGCTGCCGTGCGCAAAGTGAGATTACATGCTAAATAAAACATGTTAATTAAATTGGTACCCATTAGTGGGATAGCTATAAATCAGTCCTACTGGATTTGTACTTTGAAATAGTACAAATGAATACGATGATTAGGACTTGGTAATGGTGGTTATGTCTACATTGTATCTGCAAATAATAGTGTGATATATCCTTTTACGTAATATAATTTATTACGTAAAAGGAAAATTAAGGGCTGAAACTGACATTAATTATGAAAATGGTTGCGAATAATTTTACACAGAATTAAAAAAATGTTTAATTTTGTCATCTTAAAGGGTGATCAACTTGAGTTGACCAATCAGACACTTAAAGCGGAGCTTGAACGTTTAGGACGGAGCTTAGAATCAGCAAAACGAAGGGAAGAGGAATTAGAGGCCGAGCTGAGGGAGTCCACACTTGAGGTGGAGTCTCAAAGCAGAGGGCGGGATGAGGCAGTGTTGGAGGTCGCACGATTGGAGCAGGAGAAGGAAGCATGTCAGTCTGAGCTGGACAGCCAAAGGCGTGAGCAGAGGCAGAAGGAGCGAGAGATGGCCAGACTCAGACAACAGCTGGAGAGCACAGCCTCAGCCCTGGAGCATGGCAACCAGAGGGCCTGTAGCCTGGAGCTTCAGCACAGGTACAGCAAGGATAATGATAGTAATATGTATTTGTGGTGTGCTGAAGAAAATGTTTTTGGCAGCGAAGGGACTTTCTGTTTCAGTACATTCAGGAGCGAAGTGTGCTCTTTCTTGCTATATAAAGGGGAGAAGTCTAGCCATTCATGTGTAACTACAAAAACCTGTGTCATATAAATAAATACTCTTAAATACTGAGCTATTTCAAGTATATAGGTCAAATATTGCTTACTAGTTTTGTGTACTACAATAGAATAAACATGTTTTCTTAGGGCTTTAAACACCGTTCAGGCAGTTGAGCAGTAAGACATGCAGTAATGATTCATAATAAGCAGTATTACATCTGAAAAATGACATTTTTCACCCTGTTCTTCTATGGACTCAAATGCTTTGTTTACTAATGCTGACAGAGAGACTTTGCTACAGCTCAGGTGAAAATCTTACTCTGTGAAATTGACCCCTAGTTGACAGTGTAAAACCTTTCCCAAAATGAAACCCAGCAATTTTAGTCCCATAAATAAGGGGCTTGGTACCCCCCACTGTAGGGCTGAAATGCTACATAGTGTAATTGCCTACTTTAACTCATGTTTCTTTAGACGAGTGTGTCAGGAACTTGCCCAGCTTAAAGAGACCTGCTGTCAACTGGAAGAACTGCAGAAGGAAAACCAACAACTGAGTACACTGAATGCTGAGAGCAGCACACATATAACCTCTCTAAAACAGGTGTGTATAGGAGGGTATCTTAGATAGATGCACTTTTAAATAAAAAATATGCTTTGGAATGATACCATAGAAACCACTTTTGGTTTCCCAAAGAACCCTTTAAGTAACGGATCTTTAAAATTTGCTTTTATAAATGCAAAGTATGAGAGAATTTACCAGCACACAATGTAATGGTTCTATACCATTTTTGTGCTAGCACCTTTTGTCTAAACCATTTGGGAACCTTTATTTTTAAGAGTGAAAGTAAAATGTCATCTCACTTCCTTCTATTTCTCTTTGAAAATCTTAGGATCTGGCCAACGAGAGAGTCCAATCTCAGAAGCTGTCCAATCAGGTTGTCCAGTTGAATCAGTGTATTGAAGAGTTAAAGGAGAGTCTTAAGTTGGTCACTGCACAACTTCAGCAGCAAACTGAGCACCCTAGAGCAGAGTCGGAAGTCACTGCCGATTCAGACTCTGGGACGACTGAAGATTTGCAGTCAAACAGGCAGTCTCCAGTACAGAAGAAGAGTCGTGAGGATGTGGATATCAGCCCTGTGGATCAGAACTTAAATAGCCAAAGCACCCTTTGCACCTCAGATGACACGAAAACACCTGTGGACACATTTCAAAGTTCTGAAACCAACAGGGAGAGAGATGAGCCTGCTAGTGAGAGACTGATAAACATGGAGAAAGAGGTTTGTATCTGTATGCCAGAGTATGTCTTGCCACATGACCAAAAACAAAAAGGTTTGAGAGCTAGTCAGAATTATTTCACTAAATAACCATTCATGATTTGAAATAATTAAAAGTCATCTAACCTCACTCCTACCCTCTCAAAAAATATATAAATATATAAATACAATATAGGGATACAGAGTGAAATATTTATCAAATCAGTATTAGCAGATATTTAGATTTGGCTAATATTTTAGGCCGATGACATATTTATTGTTCTACAGAAGAGCAGAGTGTTTATATGCCACTATGCTAAAATGCATTTTATTCATTTAACTGCATTTACACCTAATATTTGTTATTTATTTAATACATTTAATACAAACCGGATTCCAAAAAAGTTGGGACATTATACAAATCGTGAATAAAAACTGAATGCAATGATGTGTAGGTGCCAACATCTAATATTTTATTTAGAATAGAACATAAATCACGGAACGAAGTTTAAACTGAGAAAATGTATCATTTTAGGGGAAAACATGTTGATTCAAAATTTCATGGTGTCAACAAATCCCAAAAAAGTTGGGACAAGGCCATTTTCACCACTGTGT
>JBBPCY010000032.1:8490857-8507382 GCA_037974405.1 Brachyalestes nurse | reverse complement strand
TTGTTGACACCATGAAATTTTGAATCAACATATTTTTCCCTTAAAATGATACATTTTCTCAGTTTAAACTTTTGTTCTGTGATTTATGTTCTATTCTGAATAAAATATTAGAAGCTGGCACCTACACATCATTGCATTCAGTTTTTATTCACGATTTGTATAGTGTCCCAACTTTTTTGGAGTCCGGTTTGTACTCTCTAAGTTTGATTACATTTTGCAACATTTTGTAGTGCACCCACAAGAATAATAAGTCTTTGCACAGACGTAGTCTCAGTTTCCGTGTTTTAGAAATGTTTATTTATCACCACTGTTCTGTCCCAGAATGCTGCACTACAGCGGGAGCAGGATGTGTTGCTGTCACAGCTGGCGCAGTCTCGGACAGCCTGCACTCAGCTGCAAGAACAGCTGGACACACTGCAGCGCCACTCTATCTGCCTGCAGGAGAACTGTGCCAAACTGCAGGACCTCAACACCAAACTACAGGTACCTGTGTATGTAGGTGGGGGTGGTGTATGCAGCTTTTTTTACTCAAGGTCTTTCTAGAAGAAACAAAAACAGCAACAGCCCTGTTCTGAGCACTGAAGATGGACTGCACAAATACTATATAATATAATAAAATATTCACATAACGTTTTTAAGCAAAAAAGGGCTGTAGAAGAGATTGGTTGAAAGTATAGAATATAGCAGACCTCGACCTTCTGTAGTGTATTTTTGTAGTGTCATGGTGAACCACTGTGTTTCTGGGATGTCATGTATTTTACATTAGTCCCTCATTACATATTTCTATAGATGGCAATTACATGATGTTTCCATTTATGAAGTATGAGTCATAAAGCGAGTCACAAAGATGCTTTTTACATACTTTAAAAAGCTGCTCCTTTACATTGTGTAAATATTTCATGACAGAAGGACCAACAGAAATGGTTCTGAATTATTACATTATGGTACATTACCGTGAATGATGTTTTTTTTTTTTTACTTGTACTATTTTGGTGGTGTGGGGCTTTGTTAGAACAATGATGAAATGGTGATTGCCAGAAAAAAAGAATGATTTTAAGCATTACCACAGCATCTGACTCTACTCTGCACACATTTCTGCACATTAAGTTAATATTTGGTGTCAGTTTAACCGGCTTTGGACAAATCTAAATTGTTGTGTGTATTGCCTGACTGGTCTGCAACACTCTGATTTTCTTGTTCAGGTGGAACAGGCTTTTCTAAGCTCCCAGCATTCCTCAGTATTGGCACGGTGCAGAGAAAATGAAGTACGTTGTGCCACACTGGAGGCTGAGTCTAAGGTGTGGCAGAAGGAAAGGGAGGAGTCAGCGGTGCGTTCTGAGGCTTTAAGGCGAGACCATGAGAGACTGACAGCTCTTCAACAGAGGCAGGAGGCGGAACTAGAGGAGCTATTGACCAAATACAGTCAGCTGAAGAGCAGCAGTCGAAATGTAGAGGCTCAGTACAAAGAACTGGAGGCCAGGTAAAATAAGTTGTAGAATGAGAAATGGCCTGAGAGCCAGTTGAGACCCACGTCAGCTGAAGTTTATTCTGTCATGTATGACCACACTACAGCTGCATTTAACCCATTCACCAAATGAAGTAGCGGGCAGCCAGGAACACAGCAACCGGGGAGCAGTGTGTGGGGACGGTATATTACTCAAGGGTACCTCAGAGGTGCTTAACAGTCTGGGGATTCGAACCCACGACTTCCTGATCGCAGGGCAAGCACCCTAACTTATCCTAACTTAGTAGTTTCTAGCCCTAGTCCTCAAGAGCCCCCTGCTCTGTACATTTTAGTATTTCCTTTACCACCAAATGCTTCCAGCTACTCAGTAAATTGTTATTACATATAATAAAAATATTAATATATGCATTAAAATAATACTCCAGATACCTTTGTGAGACATACAGTAACTATAGAAAACAATTGTTTTCAGTGTCAAACAGTTAGTTTCTGAGTTTTTGAATCTTGAGGTTATGCCTGCACTTGTTCAGAAATGTTCGTCTAAAATGATGAGAAAACTGGCGTAGCATTCTGTTTCTTTTGTATGGTAGCAATTACAAACACAGTAGTATTTAGAAAGTTCTTGTTTGGTGTGCAGATACATTTCATTAAGTAGTTTTAAATATGTAATAAGGGTGTGCAATTGGTATGACAAATGTTGGGAAAACACTGGCAGAACAAATAAACACAAACTTGGAGAATATAAAAAATGCATGAGTGAATTCAGCATCAAGGCTGTACACACTGGTCATTCACACCCTTTAAAGCAGTTAGCAGAAAGAAAATGCATGAATATGGAATGTCCATTAGTAGTATTCTGTATCATTTCCTCTGCTTAATTGCATCGTTCGTGTCCAGACATAAAGAGCTGATGGACAGCAAAGCTCAGCTGGAGGAGGCGGATAGAGCGATACAAGCAGAGAGGGAGAAGATGGAGAGAGCCATGCAGGGGCAGGCGGAGAAAGAGAAAGAGCTGGAGAGGCTGAAAGTGGAGACCGAGAGGCAAGTCTTAAGTTATTAATAAATATAGTGTGATGAGCAGTTGTTCTGTTACCAGGAGGACAGAAATAAAGGAAGTGATGTAAATTATCACAGAGAAAACCTGTCACCCAGGTTAACAACTTACAGGCCTGTGGTTTGGAGGCTGCGGGAGTTTTCTGCCACTGGAAACTGAGTCAGTTCCTCCTGCTGTGTGGCTTTGTGCTAGATAGCAACAGCCAAAACAAAGCAAGCAAGACTGTTGGTAAATCATGATTAACTGTTTACCATCACATTTACTGATGATCAATAATTACATCATACAGCACTTTTTTAAACATACATGATCTACAAAAGGATTCAGTACGTTTTTGGGAGCATTTTTGGATTACACATAGCTCCAAACAGTGTATTTATTGTGAGTGTGTAATTTACTAATTATAAGCTATTTACCGATATTAAATCAAATCAAAGACTAAACTGTAGTTGTGTACAAATGTTTGTACATCCTTTGTGTCTATTTATTTCTTTACTAAAACTTAATCTATTTGCAATCTTAAATTTTGCATTGTATAACTAGATGTGTAACTTTTGCAATTGTTTATTTTAATTGTTCATTATTCCTTGAGTTAACTTTCAGCAAATAAACAGTAAAAAAATGTGTACTTTTAAAAAAAGTTTAAAAAAAATGTAATTTCACCATGGGTACCCCAACCTTTGCACAAAAAAAATGCTTACATTGCATCACAAACAAGGATATAATTGCAGTTTAATTGGACATAATTGCCTATTCCATTAAAAAAACGGACGTATTTCGAAATCTGCTACAGATGTGATCCTCAGAATATGAGGTTGAATGCCTTTTCAGGCACTGTGAGTTATATATTTTTTAAAAACTTAATGGTGGAATTACCCTCAGGTTTGTGAACCTGCAAAAGGAGTGGATTCAGATTCAGTCAGAGTTGCTGGCCCAGATTTCGGTTTTGCGTAGCGAGATGAGCTCAGCCCAGCTGGAAAGGACTAGACTGGAGGGTGAACTCAACATTCTGAAAGAACAGAACCAGCAGCTTGACCTCAACAACGTCCGCCTCAACAGCCAGTACCAGGTCTGTCTTTTTTTGTTTTATAGATTAAGTTTGAAACTTAATTTTGAGTATAACTGTTTAGGTTTGAGTATAACTGAACTCAGTTTCAGTAGTGTGATGATTTCATGATCATTTTTGTGATGAACAGCAGTGACAGGTGTGAGGAACAGTGTGTTTAAAAATGTCCCCATGTTGTGATTACATGCATTATGGTAATGAAGCCAGAATATTATGCATATTATGATAATAATTATGTGCATGTAAATGCTTGTGGATTTTAAGGATGCATGTGTGTGTGTTAGCTTCTTAATCAGTTAAAGGGGAATATGGAGGAGGAAAACAGGCACTTAGTGGAGCAGAACCAGGCTTTGGCCAAAGAAAACCGGGCCTTACTGGAACGCAGCCTTGAGAGCCGAGACCAGCATCACAACCAGCAGAGAGAGTACCTGTGAGTGTTACATTGTGTCTACTTTCTTAACTAGAACTCTTCAGATATATGCTAATGGTGAGTGATATATCAGAAAAATAACAAATAACACCTACATGACATTTTTTAGACATGTATCAAGATATTTGCATTGATCTGAAACAACTGTATAATAATTGTGACAGGCCTTAAACCAGCAAAGAGTATTATCACTCTTTAACATGGCTGTGAAAAGTCAGTCAGTCTTTTTATGATAAGTGCTGTTCTAGAAGTACTGACAGTATCCGTGAAATGTTCGCTATATAATTTATCCTTATAATGATCTATTGTCATATTACACATCCTTACTAAACCTACACCTGAACCTCGCCTTAACCACCAAGTTGACTGTGTTTTGCAGTTTTTAGATTGCTGAAAATTGTGTTTTTTGTGGGTTTTTTTTCAACAATTATGGAGACAATTGGTAAGGTAATAACGGTGAATAGAAGTGAAGAACATATCTTAACATTCCAGGTCTTAATAATTCCACATCTAATGATCACAGCTGTCACACTTAATGTCCCCCTCTCTGACTCTCTCTTAGTGATAAACTGAACGAGTTGAGACGGGAGAAGCAGAAGTTAGTGGAGAAGATAATGGATCAGTATCGGGTTCTGGAGCCCAATCTCCCTCTGCCCAAACAAACCAAGTCAGTATGATTTCACATTGCCTCTGCAGGGCCTGTTCCTGTGGGGCATTTAATCTAAACTTACATTTTTTCATCACTTTTCCCTTTCTTCTGCATTCCACCTACCTTATTTATTTTCTCCCTTTCCACTACAGCTTTTTATCAACTTTCTCTCCAGTTGTCTTGCTCTTTTCTTGCTCACACATAATCTCTTGTTGCCACAGAAAGTCGAACTGGATCGCAGATCGGATGAAGAAGCTAATAAAGCCTAAAGGAGGCAGAGAGGGTCGGGCTCAGTTCATCGCTGCGGGCAGCACAGAGAACCTGGCAGACAGCGGAGATGCATCACCCCCCTTTCCAGCACACAGTAAGAGATTGCAACTCTTATAGAGCACACACAGAGCAGCACAGACAATAAACAGGCATCCACAGACTCTGTAAAACGCATAAAAGTGCCACAAAGCCCATTACAATAAGCAGCTTGCATTCTAAAGTAGTCATTGGACTTCCACCAGATATGTTAACTGTAGGCCACCTTAGAGAACAGTAACTCTTTATAGAGCTATGGAAATCGATCTTAAACTTCTGAGTGGAGAAAAACTCATATCTCATAACTGGCCCTTTGATCAAGCGGGAATCAAAATAATCATACTTCTCAGTGTAGACCGCTTATAATATGTATAAACCCTTCTGAAGCAATATGAGTCTGATATGTAATGTGTTTAATAGTTTAATATTGTTTCTGCTGCAGGAAAACATTTTATACCATTTGAAAATGCCTTCTGCCCTTTTTGTGAACATTATTGATGGTTAAAAAACACTCTGAAATGCAAACCCTTAAGGGTAAAAACACACATCACTGCTTTACAGTGCATTAGTCTGAAGGTGATTGATTTTGGAATTGATTGTAATGAATTATGATACTCCATAAGAGTTTTATATTTTAAAATATATAATGGAAAACCTAAGTATATTGTTTTTTTGTCTTTGTTCTACTGTGCAAACAGATCCTCCAGTCACATTTGTCCATTATTGCACAACACAATTAGAATTGTACTATACTAATCAAATCTTACATTTGAGGTCACATGATTAATTAAATGAAATCATAATTTACACCACTAGAGCTTTTTTCCTTTTATAAAGTTATGATTGTAGAGTTCTTATGACAGTGATATTCTCCTGTGATCTTTCAAGCTCAAGAGCTTGATCCACGCAGTGCCCCAGGTTCCCCCACACCCCTGCGCAGGGTGTCCTCTCAGGGAGACTCGGAGGAGCAGCCCAAAGTGGTACTGCGGACAAACCGGCGTAAGCTGGGCTCCAGGCACGGCTGGGGGCTGAACCGGGGCAGGGAAGGGAGCACGTCCCAGTCTTTTAGTCCTGGAGACCAGCGCCCTCTGCCCCGTGCACGGCTCCGCACACCCTCTTCTGCGCTGTGGGAAAAAGAAAATGATGGCAGCCCCACGCCCAGTGAGGAAGGAAAAGGTGAGAGAGAGTGAAGAGAGGAGTGCACTAAAGGCATTCAAGTTCCTTGTTTGAATTGTACATAATTTTCACCTTTATAACATATGAAATCAACAGAAATATTGCCAAATGTAAGAAAATTGACAACTGTAAGGATTTTAAAGCATTCAGCCAGGTCAGGTGTTGATGCTGAATCACTAGTTCTGTATCACAAATGACACTTCAGCTAATCCTGCACCACTAAATGTAGTTCACCGCTCCGTGGCCCAGAACTGCAGCGATTTATACCCCTTTAATCGATGCTTAGCATTGGGCATGGTGACCATAGACCATTGTGCTGCTACTTCAAAATGTCCCCTCCTGTGGCCATTTCTACATTTGTATGGCAGTTGTACTGCATGGCCAGTGTGCAGTTCCATGTGTGTGTGTGTGCAGACAGCATTTGATGCGCTTTAAAGTAACAGAATCCACATATGTGGGGGGCTGAATGGACAGTTTTCAGCATTTCCTAAGCTGCATTTTCAGCATTTTGTAACCTTATATGTGCGCTTTGTAGGCTAACAATCGCTCCCCCATTCATCACCTGAAAACTACCATGCTAATAAATGATGTAAATGAACAGTAAATGAACTAAAAGTCAATATTATTCATGGAAAGTACATCTGGTGTATCTGTTTAAAAAGCCAGTGGATGTAGATAGCAGGTAGGTGTGCCTTAAAAAGTCAGTGGTATGTAGATAGTATAAATTGTGTTATACACAATATGTACATGATGCACAAGTATACACTGACTTGCAAAAGTAACGCCCCTTGAAAGTTGCCATAAATTTCTGGATTACAAATAATTTGTACGCTTATTTGTAATGTGAACTCTTATGCTGTAACAATACATTTTCAAAGTCAAATTAAAACTATTTTCTGCAGATATTTAGCTACAAAAGAAAAGCTCAAATATAGGGTTTGCATAAGTATTCAACCCCTACACATTAATAATGTTTGTAAAGAAAGCTTCTGCTGCAATAAAAGGCATAGTTCTTTTGGGATAAGTATGTACTGGTTTTGTCCCCATTCTTTTCAGCAGAATTTATAGAGATTCTCTAGTTTGGTGGGCCGGCACATCTGGACAGCAGTTTTCAAACGAGTGTCACAAATTATCAATAGCTTTAAAGGGGACATATTATGCAAAACACACGTTTTGCATCCTTTTGTGTTTCCATTTGGGTCTCTACTGCTCCTATAAAGACTCCAAGAAAAAAAAACATCTGTTTTCTGTAAGTCAATTGAAAGATTTTGGTGTCAGGAATCATATGCTTCTATGAGCTGTTTGGACGGCTCCCATATCCTGACGTCAGGAGAAGGAAATTTGCATAGAACCACCCCTCACCTGTCAAGCCCCCACCCACTAGATTAGTTGAAGATCCGCCATTTTTGTCTGCTGGTTTTAGGAGCACGCATAAGACGCCGAGCGCTGCGGCTACAGGTGAAGGCGAGTCACATGAAGTGTTGTGTTCATCTTGCCATGGGTCTGACTCGGGTCGAATATATAGGGCTGGATAGCACCTGGATAGCACCTCATTTTGAAAGGGACTGAAACTGTCAAGAATAGAGCTGGTGAGATCTCTGTATAGGAGAGTGATTTTGTGCAAAGAACTTCATGAACATGTTTTGTGTAACCCATAGACCTATTATAACTTGTTTAAAAAGAGGTATAATATGTCACCTTTAAGATCAGGACTTTCCAAATATTTCACCTTTCTGTTTTTGAGCCATTCCAGTGTCACTTTGGCCTTATGCTTAGGGTCAATGTAATGTTAAAAGATCTTCTCCTGAGCCGTAGGTTTATAGCAGACAGCAACAAGTTCTCCTGCAACACTGTGCAGTATTTGCATCCATTCATTTTTCCTTCAGATTCAAGATTAACAGTCTCTGCACATGAAATGTGTTGCCACCACATTTCACTGTAGTAATGGTGTTTCTTTTAGTTTTATGCCACATATACATCTTTGATGTCTGGCCGAAAGGTCCTTAAAACATTTTCCCACATTTTAACTGGGTCTTTCTCATGCTGTTATGTGGACCTTCTTGGCTTCATTTTTGCTACCCTTCCTAGAGGCTTATGTTATGGAGAGCTCTTGAAATTGTGGACTCATCCTCCAGTTTCAGCCAATGAACACTGCAGACTTCAAAGAGTGACAGTTGGGTTTTAGTAACCCTTCTCACCAATCAGCTTGTTCTGATGCTTAGTTTTGAGGGACTGTTTGTTTTAGTAAGGTCTGAGTGCTATGATGAACTTTCCAGTTTCTGACAGTGGATCCAACAGTGTTTTACAGGACTTTCAAACTGATATTTTTTGTAGCCATTTCCTGGCTTTCAGTGATTTTGTATCTCAGATCAGCAGAATGCGCCTAAATTCATTTTTGTATTGATTTTCCAACAAAGAAAATGGCCATTAAAGAAGGTGCTTTTTAAGTAGTAAATAAGTATATCTAACTGTAGTCCACTGTCACATTAATGTCATTTGTGATGAATCTGTCATTTGTGTAAACAAGGAGCTTCCAATATTTTGAAGATTTACTAATGCTAATAGTATATTTCAGTTTCTTACATTTTTTACTTATCTTTGTTAGTAGACAGATAACCTAGTTTGGTGTTGCAGATACACTGAAGCAAAACAGTTTTCAGCATAAATATTGTCTGAGGAAAGCTCAGAATAATTAAGAATATTATGATGACCTTCAAGGACATTGAATACTTCTGCAAGCCGTGTTACAAAAACGGAAAATGATTCTTCTCTCCCCAAATTAGGTATTTCAGGTGAGAGTGAAGAGAATCTCACTCCTGAGCACTCTGATGTTAGCCGTGTCTCCTCAGGAGCTGAAGGTCAGTAAATCACACTGCTGGTCTTTAATAAGTCTCCCAGCCGAGATAAATCCGTGTACCATGACCACCATTCTTTTCTGTCTCTTTTCAGATTTCCATTCCAGTTTTGACAAACCTGTGGATTAGGAACAAGAAGAAGATTTGTGTAGCAGTTGTATGATAATTCAGTATTCATTTTTAATGCACATTTTTTATATTTAGCATTTACACTGTACATCTTAAGAGCACATAATGTTCCAACTCATTGCTAGGTTTTTGGAACAGAGTGGTTTTGCACTATAAGTTAAAACAGATTTATTTTAAGTGAAGCGTGAATAAAACACCTTTTGTACATTTATTGTAATGTTGCCCCAGGTATGTCATTTACGCACTGAATGACAATTAATTAACTGTCACAATAGTTGCATTCCAGTTCCTCAGCACTAGGTGGCAGCATGATGCTCTGGAGCTGGTGGACTCATCACTTCTCTGTGTCAGTACAGTGAATGTGAGAATGTCTCTCTCACACAAAGTGATGCTAACAACATATTTATGAGGGCAAATTAATTCTGGCTGCCTCGCACCGCAACAGCTGACACTTTAGAGACTCTGACATTTGGGAGGAGAACGAGAGGAGGGAGTGGAGGTGGAGGGGGGGCACTTAAAAACATTGTGGGTGTGAGGAAAGAGGGTTTTTTTGACAATCCCTGGGCTGAATCATAACTCCAAAATGACAAATGGAACGCTAATACAATTCATGAATTATGCAGTTGTCATGGTGACATTAATCAAAATGCGTCAGTGTGCAGACCATTTTGTTTATGAATTGATGATATACCGTGCCTGACAATTCAGTGACAATCAGGGCCTGTCGTTCGGTTGGCCTCCAGCTGAAAACCAAAAGAGAAATATCAGGTTTGCCAGAGTGTTCTGTTAGGAGTTTAAATGCAGCTGCATTTAACTGTTCTGAAACCAAATTATGTTTGCTTTTCCCTCAAGGTTGCCCTGCTTTATAGTAAGGTGGAATGGAAGAAGTAGCAAGTATCAAAGCGGCAACTGTGTCACAGAATTTGCTTTAATACTATTACTGCTGTTGAGTATTACGGCTAGAGTGGCCTTGGCTGAGAGAGAGGGAGAGTGAAAGAGATTAGTTGTGGCTCGGGGGCCACTGCCTGTTGTAGATGGGCCTTGAAAAAGCCAGAGCAGGCCGAGCACGAGGGGAGAGTGACGCAGCTGCTAACAGTGCCTGATGAGCTCTGACCTTCTGACCTCTTCCATATTAATTATTAATGTGAGGCCTCTGAGAGCTTGCTCTTAAATATAGTCACCAATACTATTATCCATCTCCACCACTCTCATCTAACCCCTCCTTCCCGTTTTCTCTCTCTCTCCTTCCTCCATCACCAACTCTTGTCATCCACCCCTCCCTCCCCTCCTCTCCTTTCCTCCTCTCTCTCCCCTCCCACTAACCACCCCCCCACCGTTTCGCCCCTAGTGTATTAAAGGCTTTGACGCTCTCAGTAAAAAGCTGATTTATTTTGTGCAAGTATCGATCGGTCGCTGCATTAAAGATTATAATTCATTACCCTGGCCCTTTTAATACATTAAACACTCAAAATAAAAATAAAATAAAACAAAAATCGAGCTGGGCGAGGGGAGAGCACTCAGACGCTCTCACTCTCTCTCTCTCTCTCTCTCTCTCTCTCACACACACACACACACACACACACACACACACACACAAACAAACAAGCACACGCACAACCTGTCTTTTCAATCACACATGTATAAATATACACACACAGAGGCTACAAATATTTTAAAAGGGACAAAACTGGCATTCAGTCTCTGACATTTACATACTTGAGGTACAAATGGGCCTCGTCATATGAAAACAGCCAAAGTCCCTCACAGGCCACATTTACACACACAGGCGCATTAATACGTTCGAGCGGGTGATGAATGTTCTCTAAGTAACTCAGCTGCTTAGTAACATTTATTCAAGGAGATTGAGGGCAGGGAAAAAACAAAAACCCATCAGTTTTATTCAGAGAGTGAAATATGTTTGTTCATATGAATAATACATGTTTTAACTACGTGTGTGTTTGTGTGTCCGATGTGTCCTGTCATTTAGAAGATCTCTCTCTCTCTCTCTCTCTCTCTCTCTCACACACACACCTGGTTCCTTCCATTCCTTTTTGAACACTGTGTGATCACTGTTGGAGCTTTGTGAAGACACAGAGCTGCTTCTCTCAGTGAAGATGGAAACAGGTTTTGTGTATCTTGGCGCTCAGTAGGAGAAAAAGTAATTGATTTATAATTACAAAGGAGGTTCACCCAAAAACAGAAGATCTAACATTTAGGCTCAGGATGCTAAACGACACCTCTGGAAGAGCTCTAAACACACTCCTCATTTAGCGCTGTATAAAACACAGCTGTTGAGCATTTATGATACACACTGCCATTCAGAACGCTTCATTGTCACGTCTCAGGTTTAAACACCACTTCACAAGCCATTAACGCCACAGTTAAGGCCGCAGTGTGAAAAATGTGGCGAAAAAGGCCCGCTGGTTCTGCTGGGCTCTCCGTTACACTTTCATTTCCATCAAAGGCATAAAGAGCAAGAACAGAGGGAGAGAGGATAGTGGAAAATGAAAAATTGAACACTTAATTAAGCAGGATACATAATTCTGATTGATGTTCACTGCAAATTCAATGAACATTCATCAATAATCCAAAAACAATTGCTGCTGCTGCAGGTTTATTGTTATAATAATAATAACAATTATTATAATACATGATTATTTATTATTATTATTAACACAACTGGGTTGAATATTAGCTTAAAGTAAAGCTATACTGAACTATTACAATACAAAAAATACACCTACTCTTTATCAAAAACAGGTCAACTTAATGTAGAGACTGTACACCAGGTCATCCAACTCAAAATCTGCTCATTAAAATATATTAAAAATGTTAAACAGTACAAAACCTTGATTGTTTCAGCAATGTGATGAGTTTTCACTCCTTTTCCCAGGGTTGTGCAGTTAAAAGCAGCCACACCCTCATCAGTTACGCCGTCTGACATGACTGCAGACTCAGTTTCTCAATAGAAATGATGTCTGCCTAACACTTTCACAATAAAACAGCGAAAAAACACAACTGTTGTAAAGGTAGTAAGACATTATACAATCATTTATAGTGTTTTCTGCACTACCAAGCTAAAATCTTCCGACCAAGACATCAATGTCCTTAATATCAGCTTCAAAAAGTGCAGTGATTTCCAGTGTATTTTATATTCATTCACAGAGGAGCGTCATGCCAGATCCCTCATCCTCCTGTGAATGAAATCACTGGGTGGGAAAATGTCATTTTGATAAGATATGTCAAGGCGTTGAGAATGGGGACGACTTTGATGGTACATGCGGGCTTGAGTGAGTGGGAGGGAGGGAGAGAGGGAGAGAAAGAGAGGGAGGGAAGAAAGAAGAGTAAATGTATACAGCTCCTCTCCTCCCATATTCTGCGCTACCCTAAAGTAAACATGATTAATATTTCAGGAGACACAACACAGGCTGAAAAACACGGCAGGTAGGCGATGCAGGGCACTGTTAGTGAGACAGCTGCACATCACCAACGCGGCCTGAAAATGAATTCACTCAAGGCCCTTGTGCCGCGCGCCTCAGAAGTACACTTATAACCCCTCAGAACGGAGAAAGTAGAAACGATCACATGAGCAAAACAAGCAGGACTTTTAACAGAGAATACTTATGTCTCAGTGCTGCACTTAAACCCCACATACCTGAAAAATACCAAACAGGGCTGACAGCATCTGGATGAAAAGTGAACTGAGAAAGTCTCTTTGTTTCCTCCACTCCCCAATATCTGTTTTGTGAGCAGTGCCAGAATGTGAGCACAGACATACATATAATCTAATTATGTAATATATACATACACACTACATATATATGTACTACACACACACACCAATATTGTTGCACGTGTGTATGTCACACACAACTATATATACATACATACATACATATACATATATATATATACACACACACTATATATTTAGTTGTATGATATGCACAGGCATTTACTTCTAATGTATGTTTCTGTTAAATTTTGTATTCTATATTATGCTAATATTTTAGAGCATTTCTACTGATTCATCCATCATGAGTTTCGCACAGCCTAAAGGACAGCTGTGTTCAAAGGCCAAAAATAAAAAGGAAAAAGGGAAATATGTGGTGTTCTTTGCACAGTGATGATAAACAGGTAACATATGTAGTGGTTTCTCTGTTTTTACTTGGCCTGAAAATGTATGAAACACACACATGCACGTGCGCAAACACCCTCACCCACACACTCCTCCCAGTCTGAGTTCTCTCTTGGTTTGACAGGCTTTCAGGTAGTAAATCAACACATTGATTGTGAGGGGCAGCGGAGTGTCCTGGCTTCTGCTAAAGAGCCATTTTCATTTCACTGGCAGTTTACCGCACCCCCTCCCCGACCACCCCACTGCCCTCTCCATCAGCATCCATAAACATCACCACCCACCACCTTCACCTACACCACCACCCCCTGGCCTCCCACACACGCAGAAAAACACACTGATCTTCTGTCTGATCCTGTCCGCCTGTCTGAATTTACCTCCCTCTTTCTCTCTCTGGTCAATTAAAGCTAGACAGGAGATCTCAGACTTGCACCAGGAGGTCCACGTCTCTGAACTCGCCGGACTCCACTTGTCAGATGATGATCAGTCCATGAGCCGCATCAGTGTGCACTTTCAGTCTGTTTTTTATTACTAAGAAACTGACTTTTCAGTAAAACATTTAACACAACAAATTAAAACAATATCAGCTGGAGGGATGGAGAATCTCTGAGCTGGAACATATTACACACATACATAAGCAGTTCATCTTCAGTAACCTAAAAAAAACGTACTTGCATTTTTCTTACTTCTGATCTAAAGGAGCATATACATCACTTACACACACACACACACACACACACACACACACACACACACACACACACACACACACAATTTAAATTATATATTATTTAGTTTTTAGAAAACTATAAAACATTATATGGTTAGAAATACAGATATTACAGAGTACAGGTGTTTATTAGATATTTAGTTGGAGGCAAGTTAAGCACTTCCAAAGCTAATCATGCTGTTTAAAAACTTTCTCTTATTTACTTAGTTTGGAAATATGTTTCATTTGAACATTTTCATGGTCACTTAAAAGCACCACAGGGCTGAAAGTGTGCAGCACAAATTACATTTATTACTGCTTTCATAGCAGTGCTGTGATACTGAAGGACTGGAATTAAAAAAAAAAAGTAGATTTACAGACAGAAGGACTTACTGAGAGACAGTGAGTGTGTGTGAGAGAAAGAGAGAGAGTGAGTTAAGAGAGGGAGAAAGAACCAGCCATTAACCCAGAGATCAGCTTCACATCATCTGAGTGCTACCACACACTGATAGCCTCTTGCCTGAATGAGAAAAGGCACAGGAGCCAAAGAGCGAGTGAGGGCAACTGACAGAGAAAGAGAGGAAGGGGAGATGATGAGGTCTTTGAAAAGGAGAGCTTTTGGTGGAATGGGAAAAAGTGATGAGAGAAGGTTAAAAAAAAGAAAAGCATTTTTCTCTCTTTGTCTCTCTCTCATATCTCAATGGCTGCACTGCCGGCACACAGCGACTCATCTACACCAGTGAGGAGATACCATATCAGCGTTTAACACAGCAAACAGTGCACAGAGAGAGAGAAAGAGAGGGAGGGAGAGAGAGAGAGAGAGGGGGAGAGAGAGAGAGAGAGAGAGAGAGAGAGAGAGTGACAGAGAAAGAGAGAGAGAGAAAATGAGGTAGAGAGGGAAAAAAGTGCTGATCGGACAGCGATGAAGTCTCGATTTAGGATAATTACTCTCTGGCGCTTTCTCTTTTTCATTCCCTCGCTCCGTCTCTCTTTCTTCTCCACTTCTCTCATTACACACTGCTCATCTGATGACAGTATCCGAGCTGCCCACCGCTTATTAAAAAATGAACGGTGCCACAGATGAATTCATCAGACTTTCCCTTCCTCCCTCCTTCTCTCTCATTTGCTTTCTTTTTCTTTAGGGCTGAGGGGCGGTTTTGGGGTGGGGAGGTGGAGGGGTCGGAGTAGTTAGAGATGAAGAAAGACTTGTCATTTCACAAACACCTAAGACATGTTGGCAGAATCAATGATGTAGAAACACAAATCACTACATTAAGAGAACGACTCTATTCTGATGGCCAATTTGGCAGCTATGTATTCAATTTCAGTTCAACATTTCAATACATTTGGTCTACTTTGAAGTGTCCTGTTGGTTATATATTGCTTCTCACTCTTTCTAAGGCTCAAAGCATAATTAATGAAAGTCGAATTAAGAGCAGGAGCGGCCGTTCATTCAGCAGGGAGGAATGGGCTTTAATGAGAATTCTTCATCACAGCGACAGACATAAAGTACACTGGAAAAGAAGAAAAAGTGCAATTTCATTGAAGGTTAAGTGTTACAAGCATTGGCCCCTGCCTCGGAGAACCGCTGTGCACGGCTTACAATATGGCTGATTCCATTTTAAACTGATTTCCAGTGGCTGTGGGGAGCTATATTCATAAGTAACTTTAAACTCGATTACAGTAATTCAAAATTATGCTTAAATCATATCTTTGGCAACAACACAAATCTGTACAATAGCTTGTGGAACAAAGTAATGTACAGACCCTGTCAGAAATAACCTAGCATACATTTGTATGCAAAACCCCCCCACAGTCAAATGACATTTTGGTGATTTAGGTATATATCTCCAACAGGGATCTTGGTCTCTTTCTGCTAATTTTAGTACACACCTTCTGTTTATTTGATAAGTGTAACACAGTCAAAATATAAAATGCGCCATAACTTTTTATACAGGTCACATTTGTTATTTTTTACCCAATATGTTAAATTCAGCAAATCAACAGTAACTGTGCATTAAAATGTGTAGAAGTCTATTGTCTGTAGAGGATGTTTACTTAGAAAAGCAACAAAAACCAGGGTCCGGGGCACATGACTATATTAGTACCAAACCATTCGCAGTAGTCATTGTGAAATGCTTTGGTTGTTTTGGTTCCTTGATTACATTCTGCGAAATATGGTGACAATTTTCTTGAATTCAACAAAATGACATTTCAATGAATTTCAGGCCTTTACTAGGAACTAAACAATGGATGTTGTATGTTGAAAAAACAAAAAACAAAAACAAAACAGTAGGTATTGCTTGTAGGACAGACGCTGGGGAACCAGAAGCAGGCAGTAGAAACAGCAGAAGGGTTCAGCATCCACGGCAATTAAATCCACTCATAATTTGCTCTTCGAAGACACATCTGGAAGTGAGGGGGGGAAAAAAAGCACTGAGCTGAGACACTGCATATGAAATCACAATGATGATCGTGCGCGCACACACACACACACACACACACACACACACACACACACACACACACACACACACACACACACACACAC
>JBBPCY010000032.1:8458623-8486894 GCA_037974405.1 Brachyalestes nurse | reverse complement strand
CACACATCATGTCTATTTTCCAGTATATAGTCTACACTAAACTGTCACAACACAACACAGTACTGCACAGTATGCCAGACAACATTTTTTATAACATTCAACAGGGTCACGATCACTGCAAATGATCTGTATGATTCCCAGAAATAGGAGTTCTAACACCTATCTGAGTGTTGCATTTTCCAGCAGATGGCATGGCTTCCTCTAAATTCTTCAAAATCAAGGTGCCAAAAACATTTCTTTGATGGAGGATTCTTAGGAACCCTTTTCCTTTGTAGCTGAAACATGTTCAGCTCCCAGAACAATCTTTCATTTAAGAGGTTTTAAAAGTCTGGCTGTTTATTTAATAATCATTTGTTTGAAAAGGGACCAAAAGTCATTCCTCTTTGAAAGTCACTACTAAAAACATTTTTAAAGAATGTATTCTCAAAGCAAAGCAAACAAACAACCCTAAACAAAATTAACACAAAATTAAACAAATCAGAAGAAAAAAGCAAAACAAAGCATTTTGTCTTTACTTTCCTATATATTTGCTGAATCCTTTTTTATAAATGTAAGTCTATAAGATCTGAATGCAGTAGTGGTTTCCATCATACACACCCTGAGGGAGAACAGATTCATGAATCCAGATACACCCAGAAAAATCCAGGTATTGATTCAACATTGTCAAATATTTATTCACAATATATTGCTGTATTGATCTTATGAACCTAGCTCTATTACCATCAGAGGACTGAGCTTATCGTTCTTTGTGTTTGTTTGCAGGAAAGATTGTGTGCCTTTTCAGGGAGAGAGTGTGTGTACGGATGTGTTGACATGATTGAAAACACAAAGGTAGCACCATCACAACATTTGCGGTGTTCAGCGCTACACACAGCAGCACTTGCTAAAACAGGGAGTATCCCCCCCACACACACCTGCGCATGATTTTCCTCCAAGTATTCTCTCACAGTCGCCAGAGCCACATCCACTGCTTGCTCAGGTGGATATCCTTCAACATACACAAAACACACAAATCAGACACACATTTACAAACTAAAGGTAAACGACTGATCAGAATGCTCGACATACAAAACTACATTATAAACAACCAAGTATCTACAAAATGGTAATTTTACAAGAGAAGATTTGGCCATTCTGGATTGTTTCTATTTCTGGATTGGTACGTACATCATAGGTTAACATAATGTAAAGGACAGCTGGCATTTTCATATGTAAGAAAAAGAAAGAAAAGAAAGAAAAAGGAAAAGGTTGTTAGGTTTTGATGTTACAGCAACAAAAATATGTAATTATACATTATTGGTGACGATGTGGAGGTGATCTCACTCTCATCTGAATGGAGGTTGGGCTGGGAGAAAAAGAAACTGCATGTTGTTGAGGAATGTCGTGTCTGACCTTAATCATGACACATAGAGATTATAATCCCCTGACATGCTCTCTCTTCTAATCTCTTAATCTCAACGTCTAATCCCCCTCTTAATCTAAATAATCCCACATGGTACTGCCACCGCTTTTATTCCTGAAAGAAATGAGGTCTCACTGTGAAAACTGCTATGGATACGTGGTCATTAGGAACAAATGACATCATCACAGGCTATACACTCATATGCAAAACATCCCCAGTCAATTCACACACACGCACAAACGAATCAATAAAATGTATTTGTTTAGCACTAATAGTTGGTAAGAATTTCATCACTGATTTGTAAGGTCGATATAAAATTTGAGTAAAAAGTGTGTTAGCTGCACATTAATGTAAAACCCATCTTTCATGGCTGGGAGCACCACAGTAACGAAAGAACACCTGAAACGAAAACATGTTGGAGTCTGGTAAGTTACCACAAAACTGTTATTAATTAGTTTAGACTCATGGCATGCACTGGGGTCTGAAGTGAGCAATCAATCGTTTCACAGCAGGTAGTCCTTCTTGTTTATCTAATAGCCGCTGTTTGCCTGCAATCCAGCTTGAATGGTCTATTAAGTGAAATATACTTTGATATGCCAAGTGTATTTAACTAGCTGGCTAATGTCAGCTAACCTTTCCTGTGCAAAGAGAAAGAGAGAGAGAGTGAGAGTGAGTGAGTGAGTGTGTGTGTGTGTGTGTGTGTGTAACAATGGTCTTGTATGTATTTCGGAATAATATATTCAGTAACTGAAAATATGATTGCAGAAATTATACATGTAACTTTGAATATGTAAACCTAATTCTGAATATATAAATACAATTCCTGTAATTGAATGTTTACTATGTGGTGTAACTAAGTTGACTAACAAGAGGGACTCTCTCAATGAGTTTTATATGCTGAAAAATATATAATGCACCATACACAAGGTCACATTTTGTTTATTCCCAGCAAATAAATAGTAACTGTGTATTAAAACATCCAGTAGTGTGTTCTTTTCAGGGGATGCCTGGTGTACACGACTGTATGTACTGCATCACAAATCCATTAAAAAAAACCTATATTAACTTCTGAAAAGCAGCTGATAATGCAGCACTGACAATGGACATAAAAAGACTGACTAAACAACAGCAAAAACAAGAATAATAATACAAATACATAAAAGACTGACAAACCAGCAAGAACAAAACCTGCAACATTTCATATGCTCATCAAAGCAGTTTCAAATGACATCCTGCCACTCACCAAACACTCCAGTAGAGATGCAGGGAAAAGCCTGAAAAAGAGATCAAAAGGAAAGAGGCAAGGACACACATTAGGAAACATGTAGCATGCATCACACTGTGCAAACGAAGCTAAATGCTCAGTACACAGTCAGGCATCTTAATTACACGCAACGGTATACGTCTAACACACGAACAACTGTGTCTAACACACGAACACCACATCACTTAGAGCTAAAACCCTCAATACACAGAATTAAACGCTTCTAATACAGAACATTTACTGAATATGCATTTACATATTTAACAAATACAACAGTTTGTTATTTCGTATCCAATTAAACCTTACATATTGCCACGAAAAATATTATTTAATTATTTATATGACGGCTGTATGATTAAAGGAAAGTGGGCAATAGGAAAGGTTCTAACTTGCTATACGTTACACAGAACCACACAAGAGGTGAGCCACGTTCAAAATGTTTTTAACTCTCATCATTTCAGTGATTGTGTAGAAGTACGAGGTGACCTTTGAAAAGGCCTGCCCAGTGGCTCGCTATGATTAAATAAATAAACGGACAGAACCGACCCCACAGTGCTCAGCTGCAGCTCTGCACTTTCAGTCGTGCGATTGCTGCCTGCTTGTGTTTTTTTTAAACACATGCTGATATATGCAGCACTGGAAGGTTGTTACGGCAACAGTGTCTGAATGACGTGCTTAGGGCTGCGCTCTGAAGGTGTTTAAACCCTAAAGCCACAGCGGTGAAGGGTGCACCTAAAGCAAGGATGATTGTGCGCACGTTTTGTGTGTCTGCCTGCAGTTGTGCACCATATGTCAGTATGAACATTTTGATGTGTGGAGGTGTGGAGGTGTAAAGGTGTATGAGGTCATTTTGTGCTGTGAACAAAAGGTTAAGCACACACAAAGTGCATAAAAATATAAATGTATATAACTGTGTGAAAGTTTGGGTACCCCTGCTCAAATTTTATATATATATCAGGTTTCATTCCATATATATCAGATTTCATTCCATATATATCAAGTTTTATTCCATATATATCAGGTTTCATTCTATATATATCGGGTTTCATTCTATATATATCGGGTTTCATTAAATATTTCCTGTTTGGCTTTCCATATATATATATATATATACACACACATATATATATATAAAATATATAAATATATAACAAAAACAAACCAAGCCTCATTCTTTAGGATTTTAACTACTTAACTTTGCTGTATCATGAACCGCATCGAACCGTGATGTTAAAACTATAGTGTGTACCGAACTGTGACCTTTTTGTACCGTTACACCCCTAATATACATATATGTATATATATTAGGGGTGTAACGGTATAGAAAGGCCCCTAATATATATCAAATGTTGAAATCAACATTTTTCCAACTATTTCTTTCTCTTGCAGATTCAGGTCTTTCCAGGTTTTTTCTTTTTTCCTTGCATAAATATTTTAATGGTTGTCTTGCATGCACATCATGCTAATCACAGATTTTCAATGGGTAATCTTTATTTTCTAGAACTAGTGCAAGTTTTGGATCCCTGTCTTATTGTAAAATCCAGCCTCTTTTCCGGTATCTTCACTGACAATGGGACATTAACTTCCAGGATATAATAAATTCCTTTGTTCCCTCTGTCCCCAGAACACATCCTGTGCCACTGGCTGCCACACAAGCCCAAAGCAAGAGAGATTCACCCTCTGTGCTAAACAGTTGGCAAGGTGTTGTTTTCTTGAAATGCTGCTCCTTTTTACTCCTTTCATCAAATCACAGCACTTGATTCCAAATAGCTCTGGTTTAAGAGTTATGTTGCATACTTCAGACACGATGAGATCACGGTTAAAGTGACCTTCTCGTGACTTTCTTTATGTAAGTGCTTGAAGTGAAGTGCGGGTTCTGCTTTGCATACCTGACAAATCTATGAGCATGTTTTTAAACAGATTTTTCAGATCCTTTCTTGAAAACAGCTCTCATTAACGTCCATTTCTTAATGACTTTCCAGACATTTCAAATTATAAGCAGGATCTTTATATTTTTCGTTTCAGACCATAAGTCAGTTGCCACAATGAGCCAATTGTTGTTTAGTATTTGAGGTTAAAAAAGTGCTTACTCCTACTCTTTTCCAGTGGGTGAGTCAAGCTTGTCTTGTCTGATGGTTAAAGCTCTCTCTGATCAAGCATCTAGTCTTAATTTCATTGTGATTGGACAATTAAGGACCAATCAGTGACCAAGCAGGGTGATTGATACTGGAGTGGAATCACGCATGCAGTGCATGGTCTAAACTCATGAGTGGGTGTCAGACACTAACCAAAGCTTTGCGATTGAATAATTAGGGACCAATCAGTGACCAAGCAGTATTTAAATTGAGAAATCACACATTTTTATTGGTTTATTGGTTTTATTTGGTTTAACATGTCAAGTCCATTCCAGTGGATGCAGGGTCTTAAGGGGTTAACCCATTCAGAGTCAACTGCACAATGATTACTGCGCTAGTAGCTGCTGAATACAACACTTGACTTCCCGCTCCTGCAAGGGCTCATCTAATAAACTTCACTCAAGCCAAAACTGTAATGGAAAGGCCCTTAAAATGTCGCCAGGGATTTGCCCAAAGGGAAACAATGTTAACGAGGACATGTTAAAAGAACACTTTTCAGGGAACGCTGGATCATTTTTTAAAAAGATACATTCACCATCTCATTTTAATCAAATTTTAAACTGCAGCCTAAACCCTGCTAAATCCAGCTACATCTGAAAGGTGACAAAAATGAGGGTGATTCATACTGGAGTGGAATCATGCATGCAGTGCATGGTCTAAACTCATGAGTGGGTGTCAGACACTAACCAAAGCTCTTAGCTGGTTCTGCGTAGTCATGCCCAGGTATTAATAGTTCTGCAGTGTGCGTGAAAGCATGAAAGTGAGTATGTGTGAACTGTACAAGCGTTTTCCTCTCACCACTGTCCGGAGCTTGTTCTCAGTGGCTGTGCGCAGACAATTATTATAACAGTCTCTGAGTGCTCGCCTCTCTCTCTCACGTACAGATCCATAAGCAATCGGCCCCACGGTATGAATCACATCTGAAAGAGGAAAGAGACGTGAGGGGAAGGGAGGGAGGGGGAGAGAGAGAGAGAGAAAGAGAGAGAGAGAGAGAGAGAGAGAGAGATATTCAGCATATAAATGCTTAACACAAGAACCGCCAACATTCCAGTCCCCCCTAGAACCACCAAGGGGGGGTCATTTTGACCCCTGTTGATATAGCATCAGCGATGCTAAGATGTCATTTCTAGAAGCTGTGAAGTGGCTCATTCCCATCTTCTTGTTTAAATAATAATGGAGACTTGACCAACTAAGTGTTTAAAAAATATATATTTTGCAGATTTTTTCACTCCCATCCACAGTGATCTTTCCTCCTTCCGACTCTCCCTCACTCAGATCCTGGTACTTCTTTGGCTTCTTTGGTCGCCATATATGTTTTGTACGGGTCCATGTCTTAAATTTTGCAGTATTTTAATCAATGGTGCACTGTCAAAGTTGGATGGCGTCACAAGCGTCTAGCGTTGCTAATCAACCGGGCCGGTGAGAGGGCCGTGGCGTGAAAAATGACAGCTGATGAAAATGAGGGGGTAAAAATGACTCCTCGGCGGTTCTAGGTATAAATGGTCGTATTTATTTTTCTTTTTATCACACACTCACCAAAAACCACTAGATGATTAATAAAGCCATTTTAGGAAAAGTCATGAACTTAGAGATGTAGGTATTTTATTTTAACAGAACTGCAAACATTTGAAAACGCCAGGGGGTAAAAATGACCCCCTTGGCAGTTCTAGTGTTAAGTACACCTACATTCTATGCCATATAATAGGGTGGTGGTCCTAACCATTGATAAAGAAGAGGGGTTAACAAATAATACAGAGAAACCGCATCTACAAGGTTAACTGAGCTGATAATACGGACAGCAAGTGTAGAAACACAGCAAGTGTACCTAATGAGTGAATTTATATAAGTGTATGTGTGTTACTATGCATGTTCATGCAAGTTATGGTTATGTATGTATAAAGATGTGTGCATATGTGTACACATATTACTACTGTTTTAGTTTTGTCACTACTGTATTAGTATTGCGCATTTAATGATTTTGCAACAGATTAAATGAGAGAGCAAGAGGATCATAGGTGGTTAAAGAAAGTTCTCTCTGTAACTCCTAGCATGATCATGCTCACCACAGCTTTGACAAACAGGCAAAGTGCATTACTCATGTTTCCAGCAGCATTAAACGCAGCATATGAGAGAGATAGCACCGACTCATCAAACATTTATTTCAAAGATCTACTACACTGCCATTTTTTCACACTCTTCCAGCATGCAACCGTCTAGACCTTTTTCCCCTCAGTTCATCCTCTTCCTGTCTTGTTCCTGTGTTAAGTGCTGATTTCCTCTCTCTATACTCTTCTATTCTGTCACATACTGCTGAATAATATTGTTGAAAAAAAAACTGCATTTGATGCGAAGTTAAAAATGAAGAAAGGTAATTAACCCATATATTGCTACTCTATGCTGAACGAATCTCTAACAAACCTGTCACAGCTGGCTTTAACTGGACTGTTTTGTTCACATAAAATTAAACCATAGGGAATTTTACAGAGTACCAGATTTCTAGAAAGGAAACAGATTTAATTTTTATGTAAACAGTCTTTTCTTTCAAAATAATCTGAAGCACAGGCAAATTATACATAATGTAGATAGTGAAGTTTTTGCCATTAAACAAACCCTACCAATAAAGAAGGTGGGTAGATTTTAATTACATTATGCTACATTTTGCTGATATATAATAAAATAATAATTAAAAGGTAAATGAGAATTTAAGTTATATCTGGCATAAAAATACATTTGTTTGTGGGTCAAATCAAACATTTTTCCATCCATTCATCCATCTATTTTACTCACTATCCTTGTTTGTCCCTGGACCAGCTTTACCCTTTTAAAATACTGACCAGCTGTTCCGCACACGCCACGCCAAACACACAGTCTCTTGACCCATACAGTTACATATTTTATTTTGTCCTTAAACATTCCCCCAGTTTCTCCTTTTCTGTCTGAAAGAGCTCCCTCGAGTCACCTCAGAGTGGTACTGTTTTTCCCTCTATTCCGTTTTACTTTCATCCTCTCTCTCTCTTTTCCCTTAAGGCAGCCTCCATCCTGTCATCATTCTTCCATCCCACACCTCTCTCTTTGATCAGTGTGCATCAGGGCGCCGTCTGGTTGCGTTTGTTTCCCATAGTGTTCCACTTTGTTTAATCACTTCAGCTGCTTTTGACCTGCTTGACCCCCCAAATATTAACAAAATACATAAAGAAACAGAAAAGAAAACCAAAAAGACCAACAGAAACACATTGCTACTGTCAACAAAACATATCTCTCATAATCTATCAGGGCAAAGAAAGGACGTTTTGTTCAGATAATTTCTGTTCTTTTATAATGAAATGCTCACATGAAGTAAATAGGAGTGTTTTCTAACTTCTTTTTAAAGAAAACCCCTTAAAGGTTAAAATCCTTAAAGGTTAGGGTTTATATATGCTGTGAGTTATAATCATATATAATGTTATACATTGAAAATCCAAGATTACTACTTATTTTCACTTGCCTGATGTTTTCAGATTCTAGCCAAAATATCTGGCTGAGAACACAAAACAGACTTTCATTACTATTTTTCATAAAAGTTTACTAAAGTATGCTTACATCTTAAGTTATCATTTTATGTCCTATTAAATGTCTTTGAGGTGTTCTGGAACACCATGCACATGGTCGCTACAGCTGAGTGAAGCTGAAAGAACAGAAGTTTAAAAGCAAGAATGTGAAGAAAGTGCAGCTTCAAAGGATGTAGAAGTGTACATTTATGATCATGCTTAGAAAAGACCTCTCTGTTATAGTTTGCACTCATAACTGCTTTCACTACAGCAGGCAGAAAAAACACTCCAACAATGAAAACCTTGAGAGACGGAGTCACCTCAAAACTGAATGTCTGCATTTAATCAAAATAAATATGAATATAGCTCTAAACCAACTGCTAGCTGCCCGCAAACATAGCACAGAGACAGACATTAGCCTGATCATATCATTGATAAAAAGAAAAGGTTTCTACATTAAATATTATGATATAATTGCATGCAGTTATGATTTTATGACTGTGCCTGGATTTCAACGTAAACAAAATTAAAAAGTTCATGAAATGAATTAAGTGCCTGAAGGTAATTTTATATTGGCTATAAACCATGCAGGTTCAGGATTCTGTGGACAGATCCATTTCAAACATCACCACACAAGCATTCAAGCATCCCACATTAGTGTCATATCAGGATGCTATCTATATTAATCATTTTGTCTCTTTTTGCTTTGCTGGAAGGTTCCTCAAAGAAAAAAACGTTCATATAGAACAGCACTTCGTACACACTAAAGTGACACAAGCATGCTCACAGATGGATATTTTGCTGTACCATTTGCAGAGAAGCAGCTCCATAGAATGATGTTCACGATGTTCCACACTTCACTGTGGGTAAGGGATTCTGGGGATCACAACTTTTATTTTTCCATACTGTACTGCTGCACTGTTAAATGGTTCTTGTCTTTTTGTCTGATTACATATACTTTAACAGTGTCTGAATATATTTTCAATTTTGCTTATATGTGCTTAAGAGTACTCTGCTTGGACCCTACATGTTATGGGATTGTAAGAACCCACATCGTGGGTTTGTTGTGGTCTTGGCATGGGCATGTGTCACCACGAGAGATCTGAGACTATTCATTAAACATTCGAGGCTGTACTCCCAGTCGCCCGGGCCTAATGATGACCCTGCTTTATTTTTAAACGCGTGGGTCTTTGTTTTTGGACACAGTCATAATTAAAGAGCCCGAAGCAGAGAAGCAGCTCAAGGGGAAAGAGCTCTGAAGCAGGAACCAGATGATGTTTGTTCAAATCTCAGCCAGAACACCAATCGATGTTGACTAGAACAACCGTGTTCCAATGTCCCTGGCCTTCTTCTGACCGCTGATGCTTTGCTTTTAAGCAGGGTGCTTAACCCTGGGTTACACCTGTGGTGCTGCAACCTGACTCTGTCACCTCACTTCCAAGTCCCCCAGGGTGTGCTGCTAAAGGGGAATACATACCCACTGCAGCCTACCTTGTAAAATATGGGCTAAAAAAGAGCCAGAAAGAGAAGCAATGAAAAGACAGAGTAGAGAGAGGGGGAGAAAGATTGGAAGAAGGGGGAAAGAGGCTAAGGGAGAGTGTGTAGAAAGAAGCAGAAGGTTGAATGTGTGTGTGCGTGTGTGGACCCAGGTGCAGCTAAAGGTTAAAGCATGCTAAAGGACAAAAGCCCAGGGGGTAAAAGAGCTGAACCGATGAACTCTCTCACATGCTGCCTCACCGTCACAGTGTCTATGTATGTGGAATAGAGGGAATAGTGTATGTATATACATACATATATATCTGAAACATAAAGCCAGCCAGTCAGGCATCTATATCTCCTGTTTTTGCACCTTGTTGCTGTAGAAACAAACAAACTCAAAGTGTTAATTTCAAAATGCCTTTTTATAGCTGAAAACATACTGGTAATTGGCAACATTAAGAGAAATGTGCTGATTGCTTGTTAATTGCTATTTTGTCACTTCAAAATGAGACCGTTTTGTCATGTGGTGTTTCCATTATTTAGTGTATCCCCTGTGGATTTTAATGGCTGTAGAGTAATGTGCTCTCTGTGCGTGTGTGTCTGAGAGAAACAGAGAATAAAACACATGGGGTTATGAAAGGCCCTTTAGGCCAATATTGAAACTTTACTGTCACACGCCCTATCAAACCTCTTACTTACAATTTCAAGCTCTCCAACACACACTATCATACTCTCACACACACCATCAAATCTCTCACAGGCACTATCAAATCTCTTACATACACTATCATACTCTCTAACACACTATCAAATCTCTTCTGTACACTATCAAAATCTCTCATATGCACTATAAAATGTTTACATACATTATTATGCACTCTCTCACACACTATAAAAACACAGAGTTTGATATTTAAGAGGTTTGACAGCGTGAAGTGAACATTCTGTCATATGTGAACCCACCACAGTACACAGTGTGAAATTCTTCCTCTGTATTTAACCCATTCACCAAGTGAAGCAGTGGGCAACCTGGACCACAGCGTCTGGGGAGCAGTGTGTGGGGACAGTATCTTGCTCAAGGGTACCTCAGAGGTGCTTAACAGGGATTCGAATCCACGACTTCCTGAACACCCTAACCACTAGGCTACCAGCTGCCCCAGTGTGTGTGTGAGGTTTGATAAGGTGTGTCAGTGAGGTTTGAACATCTCAAACCAGGTTGTTCAGCATGCTGTTCTCCTTAGTATCAGTCTCTCTAGTGTGCCCAGACCTCTGTTATGGTGAAGGGAGCGAAGGCTGAATTGAACCCTTAGGGTCTTCCTTACTGCTGCTATGCTCCCACTCTGACTTGCTCACTCTCCTACCTGCAACACCACCACAGAATATCTCTGTAACACACACTATCCTTTCTCCTCCTTTGCATGTGTGTGTGTGCGAGCAAGCAAGCACACACACACACTTAAACTTGACCCTAACCTTAACATCAGCAAGAAAAAGGCAATCTTTCTGCTCTCATTTTCCCAACAAAACAGCAAGTCCTGTAAAACATACCCACTTCTTATAGTCTTATCCTTATGAGAACATTTGGTCATATATCCACTTTAAATACATGTGTCCATTTCAAAATTACACAGCTTTTGACTTAATTCTAAAAACATACATATTTGTAAGTATAAACTAATACATGGAAAAAATACATACAATACTGAAAAGTGTAATCAGACACTATTAATTAACATTAGTACTTTGCTTCAAAGCCATTATTGTCAATTCCAGCTTCTAGGCATCTAGAATACGAAGTAATTTGCTTTTTGCAGCTTTGTGATTAAATTTTGGCGCATTCCTCTTGGCAAGTCATCTACAAATTCAATAGGTTACAAGGGTCCCTTTGATGGACTTGCAATTTCATAATCTTCCATACATTTTAAATGGGGCACAAGTTACCCTATTTCAAGTGCAAGTATTACGTTATTTTGGCTGGTTGGAGTTGCTGGCTAGTTGAAACGTGTTTTCTCCAATTTCCTGTTAGATCAGGTTAAATTCTCTGCTAATATCATTGTACCACTCAGATTTCCTTTCAATGATATGTAATGTACCTGTACCATTTGCAGAGAAGCAGCTCCATAGAATGATGTTCACGATGTTCCACACTTCACTGTGGGTAAGGGATTCTGGGGATCACAACTTTTATTTTTCCATACTGTACTGCTGCACCGTTAAATGGTTCTTGTCTTTTTGTCTGATTACATATACTTTAACAGTGTCTGAATATATTTTCGATGTGAATTAAATTTTTAAAAACAGATTTTATACAGAAATAACAGAAAAGCTGAGTAGACTCTCTCAAACCCACCCACACATACACACTCTGTGCAGTAAAACTTTGGTCAGTCTGGCTTCCCTGTTTAGTGTTCAGTGAAGCCCATTTGGTGCTCAGTGAAGCGGAGAGGTGAGCAGGCGCAGAGTTGCTGCCCAGCACAAAGGGAGGCCCAGGTCTGGAACACAAAACCTCAGGAGAGAACAGACAGCATGTGGGCCTCCCTGCATTCTCCACTCATCTGCCCGCCTCCTCCCTCTATCCATCCATCCATCCATCCATCCACTGTTCCACCCGGCCCCTTCCAACCCAGATGCAAAGCAGGTGCATTGATTCCAAAAAGGCAGCAGAGGAGAACGAGAGAGACAACACGGACGAGAGAGGCAGAACTCTTTATCATCTGAAAGGCTTAAAGGTGCCTAATTTCCTTGCTTCTTGTCTTGCACCCCCTGCCTTTTTTCATTTTTTTCATTCTTCCTTTTCCTTTAAAAGCTTCCCTTTCGTCTTCTGAGTTTGATTGACGGTTCGATGGTAACACGGCCAGATCCACTAAGCGCTGGAGCATAGCGAATAACACAATGAGCGTCTCTTAAGCTTCACCTCCTGTTCCTCGCCAGATTTGACCCCTAGAGAGAACTGTTTTGGGGAGATCCTGTTTCCAATAGTTACATACAAGAAAAGTATTAAGAATATGCATGTTTTACACCAGAGACAGGAGGGGGGGAGTGACTATGTGTGTATGCATGTGAGACAGCTAGGGGGATAAGGAAGGAGAATGAGTGAGGGAGAGAAAAAAGGATTAGTCTGAGGCGAAGGGAGGAAAGCGAGTGTTCATTTGGCCTGTATGGATTTTAATTAGTGTTAATTGGCCACTGAGGGAAATGAAACCTCAGAGAGACAATGTGTCTGTCTGTGTGTGTGTGTGTGTGTGTGTAGCTGAAGGCTCCCCCTCTCTCGGCCTTAGTGATGGTTGCTGTTTGTAAGCTGAGCTGAATCCCTGGCCAGGTCTGTATTGGTACACAGGTGGGCAGAGGGACTCTACTCACCCACCCACACATACACACCCATATTCTCCCCTTTACTACAAAATATACTCAATCAGGCAAGACATATTTGGTGTTTAATGTTTGTTTCTTAGTTTCGCAATAGAGTTAATGGAACTAAGACAAGGATAATGTAACTAACAAGTAATACAAGCTTTTATAAACAGCTGAAGGATATAACAAGGACAGTATATGCCCCCTTGAATATTGGGAAGATGAACTGCCTCGCCAGTGATACCCTCTCAAAACTTCTAGACTTTAGAATGTGATTAATCTTTCCTTACTAAATTTGACTGTATTTTTGAATAATATTTTTTAACAAATATTGTTCAAACAGAGGATATGTGGTTTAAATTAATATTTTCTATCATGATTATATCCAGATTCTAAATCCAGTCTATATACATTTAGCCTCTTTCATGTTGCTGTATTGTAGCAGACTGAGCCAGCCCCACTGTTCTAATGTTCAAGACTGTCAAAGGATGCTGAAAAGTGATATAAAGAAAGGAGACCACCAGAGATGATATAAGGTTACATACTGCAGACTGCAGCGAGACAATATATGTTACAAGCTTTAGATGCTAGATATGGCATGTCTTTTAAAAGTTTAGAATATGCACTGGTTATCTAGACTGGCAAAAAAGTGCAGCAGCATTAGCTTAGCGCCAACACACTATTAGGGAATTAGGGATTTGTAATGGGGAACTAGCACCATTACACAGGTAGATTTTTTCTCTTCTTTTGTTTTTGGCAAGTTTGAACATTTTTGGACTGAACTGAAGGCCTAGCTGTAATAGTCACATCACTGGAAATAACAGACTTGCAACAAAAAAAGCATTTTTGCCAAAGGGGAGTACTGAGTTGCAGTCAATTGTGTGGAAACAAATCTCTATAATGGCACTGCACCATTCCTCATTCCCATTCTGATACTGCAACACACTATTATGTTAAAATATTTGCCTTACTTGTCTGCAGTGAATATTCTTATTCTGCCCACCTGTTCTCTCTGCTTTCTCCTCATTTTGCTCTTTTTTCCTCTCTACTTTCAGATCTATCCTTATGTTTCACTGTTTCTAGTTTTTTTTTTTCCTCATTCAAACACCTGGAGTCATTGACGGTTACCTAATACCATCTCTGTTCCACCCACCACTGAGCATTAATCACACACGGACACACACAAAAACACACACAGAAGGACAGCTACAGATACACAGATGCACACATACCGTCTCTCTTCCATTTTCAAAACAAAAAAAGCAGAGGACACGTGTAGTCACATGTGCAGACTACAAACGCACAGACAGCATTCCAAATAAAGCAGTCAAAACAACAGCATAATGCACACAGACACAGACCTCAGCCTCACACTGAGGAAGACACATGGGCAGAAAGAGAGAACAGCCAGCCACCCACTCAATCCACACACATGTTGATACACACATCAGCCTGGAACAAGCCTGCGAGGACTGAGCAAGTCCTAAAACCTCACTGCAACTGGCAGATCAGTCTTTAGCTCAAAGAAAAGAGGCATTTAATACAACAAAAACATTATGAGACACCATTCGATTAAACTCCAAACTAGTCCTGAAGTACACAGCTGTTTTCCTCACGGATCCTTAGATTTTCTGTCTCCTGGATTTCTACACTTATGTCTGAAGGTTTTAGAAACACTTCCAACTGGCTAGACTTCACTTGAATTAGGAGAGAGCAGGGCACACATCTTGGTCTTTTATATATTTTTTATTTGAGTAACCTGCACATCTCTGCTCTGAACTAAAACAAACTTTGATTCCAAACCCTACTGTAAGTGAACAGTTCAGCCAAGTGGAGCTGTAAACATAGTCGTTCAAACACAATTAAACACATTCATGCGCTGCAGAAATCCAAACATCAAAAGACATGAACAGTAAACTAAGTAGCAGCAAAGTAGCAGAGCTAATGTTAGAATGCTAAAATTTAAATGATTTAATTTTTTATTTTAATTTTTTTTAATGAAAAAGTTCCAAACACTTGCACTGTATTGAATTATATGAGGGGATACGGTGTTCTTTTATTGTTTATTTTACCCTGCTATGTGGAAGCTGTTCTTTATCTAGTTATTTATGAGTGTAATAATACAGGTCTCAAGAGGGTGATTAAAATAAAATAGGTGTGATTTAGACACACAACACTTTAATCTGAAAAACACTTATGACGGAAAAACTGTAGGAGAAAAAGTCTTCAAAGTGAATCTCGAATATCTGTCGTCCAATTTCTGTCAAACTACCCAGGTGTGCTTGCTATAGGAAGTTCAATATAAAATGATGATCAAAAGCACATTCTACTTGAACCTACTCAACTACATTAATAAATCTCCTTTTTTACCCTGTTTTACCCTGGAGCCTACATTGCAACTGATCCATTCATGCTTTACCCAACAACTGCTGCAAGGTTAGACAAGCTTTACAGCTGGTGGCAAAAATCCCATTTAACCCAATTAATTTAGATAAAGATCAGTGGAACTTTACAGGATTAGGCTTCCAGTGCACAGTCCTACCCTGATGATCTGGACTGTTTCATTTTAGTTGAGTGAAACTAGCCAGGCTAAAAAAAAATACAACAAATTTACAACCATGTTGACATTAGCTTGATTACACAACAAATAAACTGCATCCAATCAAACAGTGTGACTTGTAACACAGACACAGACACACACACACACACAAACAAACAAACTAAATATAATTTCAAATTAATACTGCACTGGAAACTGAGTTGAATTGGATATTGAATGGGGTTCTTCTTGTGTAAAGCCTGTCCAAACCTTGAAAAAAAATATTTGTATACAAAATCTGGAGAAGTTGGAATCAATTATAAAATATAAATTCAGTAAAGTATGGGAATTGAGCATTGCCCATAATTAATAAGACAAGCTAAAATTAAAATCTAAAAATGGTTTTATTGCCTATATTCCATTTCTTATTTTACAGTTATTCCCAGTGAAATGTATATATTTGATGTATTTTTAAAAATAATTCCAAATGGTATCAAACGGTGGTATGTTTTGGAAATTGAACTGAATCCATATGGGGTCAGAGATTTACACCCTACCGTGTCCTTATACAATGTATGAAATATTTCAGGATTTGTACTGTAGTGAAATCCTGACTCAGTTATTTATGAAGGGATCATGGTGCTGTTTCAGCAGTTCTTGACCAAGGTATTTAAGCCCACTTGCTACAGCGAAAACCCCACTAACCCCAGCCCTCCGATCTGAGCCCTTGGCTGCTCTTCGGCTTCAGTGGAAGGTGCTCAACACACAGCAACGCAACAACATTAATCACAAACTGAATAACCCACTGCAGCAACTACTGCTAATGCAATATTTACTATTCTATTTCCCAGGAGAGACAGACAGAGAGAGAGAGAGAGACCTACAGGTAGAGATTATAAAGTAATGAGGCCTAAAAAGGGGAAAAAACAAAGGACACTTGCAAGTGTTTGTGTGTGTGTGTGTGTGTTTGTGTGTTTAGTGATGTGGTTGGATATAGAGCAGCGTATGCACTCTTTCTCTGTCTCTCTACTGCTAGGTATGGGGGGTAGGGTCATAAATTAGGCAGGGAAATTACTGCTAAGTGTGCGAATAAATTAAAGTGTGCTTGCTTCTGTAAACACTGTCTGACTACATAATTACTGAACACACTCGGGCAGAGGGAGAGAGATGGAGGAAAGGGAGGGAAAGAGACAGTGAGAGAACAAGTCAGAAGAGAGAAACAGGTTGCAAAGTGGGCTTTGTGTTGACAATATGCATGACTGAAATAACATGAGGAACAATGACTGACCCACCCGCCCACACACACATACTAAAACAAAAGCAGAGCGTAAACACATTTGAAAGTAAATGTACACATAATGTTTTCAGTCACTATCTACCCAGAGAGGTTTCTGCATCATCCCTTCACCTTTATTCACTGCTTCTACATTAGTCTATGATTTTAAACAGAAACTGAACCTTACAGTTTACTACACTAGACTGTAGCTAAATCATGTTCATACCTATAAAAACTCAGCATTGAGACTTTTAACAGATATTGAGAGAGCATAAAAAATAATTTCAGTGTGTAATGTCTATTATAGACAACATCGTTTTACTGGAATGTTTCTGTATTTTTCTATTGTGCTGGATCAGAAAGAGAGGCAGTGTTAATTTAAGTGTCATATATTGTGTACTGAACAAAAGACAGTATGACTCACATCAAAGAGCCCCCACCGTCACATGAGCACATGGATGAACACAGAGTGTCAACACACAGTGTAGGTGTAACGTATGTCAAGACAAAAATATTATAACTTTGTAATTTCGAAAAATATTTAGCAAATTATTAAAAAAAAAAAAAAAACACTAGCAGGCATTGTGTACAAATACATATTTTGTTCTGGCTGTAACATATCTACATATATGGGTTGTAAATACAGACGAAACCAATCTATAGTGAACAGATTTCAGCTGAAAATACTGAAATAGATTTCATACTGTTAGCCGTTTCTTGATGTGGGGTTGTAGAGTGTTTCGGTAGTTTGATTAGGAGAGTCTACTTTTATAAGTACATCTTAATTGAAGTGCTTTATGAAAATCAGCTCATTTTTAAATTTTAAATGAGATTATCTGAGTGTGATTTGAGAAGTGTCTGTTGTTTTGCTTTACAGAAATCATGCGATTCTGAAGGTTGTTAGGATTTGTTGCTTGATGTTGCATCACACTGAGCAAAAATCCTACCTTATTCGAATAAACATATATGAAAAAATATATGGAAAAGTTCCAGATGTCTTCTACAACTTGCATGGCATCATTATAAACAAAACTGCCACTGGTGGGCACAGTGAAGTGTGGAGGTCGGAGCACCATGATGTGGGGCTGCTTCTCAGAAAGTGTTACTGAAGCATTAGGCGTCATTTAAGGAATCATGAATTGCGTGGTGTATTGGGATATATTAGAGGAGAATTAGTCTCATCTAATATGCAAGGGGATTAGAACAGCTACAATAATTCACAATTAGCTTCTAAATAAGTCAAGGTGCTTGCATGACCATTTCAACCTACTCTCATTCTAAATTTTTTTAGAAGATTTTGAAATTGCAAGTTCATCAGAGGGACCCTTGTAATGACTGGAGAATTGCAAAATGGGCTGAAATTGAATGACAATTCTACAAAAGACTACTTACTTCATACCATAGACACCATGCAACATTTGAAGACTTTGAAGAACAAATGTTATTAATCTGTGGTGACAGATGTTTTTTTTATAGTCAAACAGCATTATGGGTGCACTATTGGTGGATTAAATAAAAAAGTAAAGGAACAGACGTTTTATGTAATATCGATGTAAAATAATTTGAGAGACAATTACAATCACCACAACAGATGTGTCTGATGGAGGACATATTCTGTCCTCACTTGAGTGAGCAATAGGATCAACTAAAATTCAGACAGACATTGAGTTCAAACATTGGCATCCAAACTGCACCATCCAAAGTAAAGAATGTGTTACTAGCATTTCTTAAAATATGTATGTTTAATCTAGAAACACTGAAAACCCCTTTAGCTGGTTAGCATTAATTAGCATTATCTTAGTGAATAGGTAAGCAAGAGTTAAATGAAAAATTAGATAATTAAAAGGTTTCTGCATTAAACAACGCTGTGTAATGACTTCATTGGCTGATACATGTTCATGTCTGTGTTTTGTGTGGGCATAGTGAGACCAAAAGTTGAACATGTGGTCTCACTTTACTGTGCACTGCTTCACAATTAACACACCCTTTGCCACACACCCCCACTGAGAATACCAATGAGAGCAGTAGCTATTAGTATTCAAAATCAGCAACCAAAAATGTTTCCTTCACAATGGATTAAATAAGAGGGCAAAACACATTCTACAAAGACTTGAAGTGCAGTGCTGTTTTATACTCTTCACAGTTAACTTTCAAAAAGCACAGGGAACAATACCACTTAAGGAAAACTCCTCTAAAGCTCAGTAGATTTTGAAGAAGCCAAAACTTCATGTTAATACCTATATTAGATAAGAAAAAATGGTACTGTAAAAGGAAAAAGTAGTATCTCCAGTTATAATAATATACACATTTAATGGACCGTATAGTGGTTTTTGTATCAAGACGCACTACTTTCTTGATACAGAAAAAGAGGAGATTTTTTCAATTGCCTAATTGCCTAAACAAGACCTCAGCGCCTGGTGAAAGCACAATTAAGAAACAAGCAATTACCTTAGAAGACAAATCAAGTTAAATACACACAAAGTGTAAAGCATTTGGGAAAACATGGGGGACTTCCCCCTTATACTGTCACAGGTGTCTCTTTTAGGAATATCATGGCATGGTTTTTAATAGTGGAAACACATAATGGTGGAAATAAAGAATAACAGAGGAAACATTAAAATACATGCATGTCTTAGACACTTCTGCAAATTGTTTAAAGCCATTTTTCTGAGTGTGTGATAATGTGTCTTTCTTCTGGCAAAGGTAACATTAGAATAAAGGCAAACAAACAAGAATTAAAAAAAGATCAAGATTTGCTTTGTTTGTAAATGTAGCAGCTGATATTTTGTGAGCTGGTGAGGAGAACACAGGTTTGGTTCCAGATTTAATTTAATGAAGTATTAACTGATTCAAACCAGGTTTCTGATGCCAACTATGGTAATACTGGGCTTCCGCAAGGAACACATAAATATACTGCACATAAAACTACAATTTACTGTATAATGTTTGTATTTCTTCTTTTTAGTTGCATTTAGTATATTTAAATGCTGTTACTGTGAAAAAACACTCCATGCGCATCTAAACAATGTTTAAATATTCTCACAGGTGGCTAAGACCTTTGCACAGTACTGTACAAGGCTAATGTAACTCACAAGTAAAGGAATCTCAGTATATTACCTCACAACCTCTGTATAAAGAACAGGTATATTTACAAGTGTTTTGGAATGCCACAACTTTAGACATGTGTAGTGAGGTGACTCACATTTGGCTGGAAGGCGGTAGGCTCCGGTTATTTTGGCCTCCCCTGTTTCACAGCCCCCCAGAGTGGAGCATTCCTTCCTCAGGAGCGGACCTGAACTGCGGTGAATGGCTCCGTCCACTGCAGGAAGGGAGAGAGATTTGAAATCAGAACGTTGGTAAGAAAACATGTCATTACGACAAATGGGCAGACAATGAGGAAAGGGCTAATGCAGACGAGACATCTGGCTTATGAGATACAAACTCAATTCCACAACAGCTCAGACATCAATAGCTTCATCATCGTAAAAGTGCTCTAAATGTAAAAACGTTCGGCTCCCGGGGCTTTCCAGGCAGCCTCTGTTCTCCTGTGCGCTCCGGGACGTTGTACAGAAACGTCTGCTTTCTCTCAGAAGAACTGATAGCAGTGTTTTGTTCGAGCGCTGGAGGGCCTTCAGCACCCCGACACTTAAAGAGCACTGTGCTCTGAATCTATAAGAGAAAGACATGGGGTGATAACGAGAGAGAGAGAGAAAGAGATAAAGAGGGGAAATATACAGGAATAGAGCAGAGGAGAGAAAATGGGGGTGATGGCAGGGCGGGGGGGGGAGCGAGAGCTCAGCAAGGAATTGAGTGAGCACTTTATCAGAAGAGAGAAGGATGAGAGCAAAGGAAAGAAAAGAGAAATAAAGAAGACGTGAAATGTGGTGAGGAAAGATGGCCAGAGGGAATAGACTTGCTTCCCGTGTAATGGTAACACAAATACACACACGTGTATGCACACACACACACAGGCACGCACACAAAAGCTGATTAAATGCAGACTTCTTGTTAGCAGGTGTTAATTGGCTCTGTGCTTATTCAACTGGGGTCTTCATAATATGTGGAGGGGAGGAAAAAAAAAAAACTAATGGCACATACTCCTACACCATATGTTTTTTTCAAGCAAGGTGCACGCACACACACACACCTGCATGTGTGCCTAAGTCAATCAGCTAGTCTCAATTTCTCATCTCATCTGGTCTCAGACTGGTTCAGACTAAGAATCACCGACTGGTGCTGGTGGAAGAACCTCCGTCACTGGCTGAGATGGTCACCATGGCAGCCATTAGTGGGAGACACTGGATTGGATCAGACACATCTGCTTGCCCGTTTCACAAATCCCTCGATACTGAAACACTCTCTCTCTTATACATTCAACAAACAGACTACAGACTGTTTCTCACCACAACACTTCCAAAACACAACCTGCAAAGCCAAGGACACTATCACACACACACACTCGTGCGCACACACACGTGGACATGTAAAAACACACCCTCCCACACGCATAAACAAACTGCTTCTTTCTGTTCTCTTGAGTGTGTTATATCGGAAAAATAAACAAAGAATACAAGTGAGGACGTTGCTCATATGGCAAGATTTTAGAGTCTAACAGACGTTTAAGACATACCCTGCCATTTTTCAACCTAATCGCCTTCTGCTGCATATGTAGTAGAGCTAAGCAATGTGGGAAAAACATCTAATTGCGATTTTTTTTAAAGTGAATTCTGGGCTTGAGTTTTCCTCTTTAGCCTAAAAGAGATACGTAAAATTCTTTTAACAAATTGCTGGTGAAAAAGCTGGTGTGAAGTGGAACGGAATGTACGCTGAATACATTTCAGCACGTCAGTAAACTGACATAAGGTCAGACACTAGAGGTAGAAATGATGCTTTCAGTCCTGCCAACCACTTTTCAGATATTTCTTTACTCACAAAAATGTCAAAAGTCAACTGATAAACATTTTGATTATAAATAATCCAAAGGCAACATTTTTGGGCCTTAAGGCCTCGTTCACACGGACGTTTGAATCTTGGATAAATGAACGCGCTCTGAACGCCATAGGCGTTTTTGTAGCGTTTTGTATCTGCGCTTGATTGACATTACATTGGCGTTCGTCTGCCGCTGTTTAACTCCAGCCTGCAGCCCAATGTGTAGTTTCGTGTTTTCACCTGTGGGGGCAGTAATCATTCTCTCCAGATTGTTTACGTGTTGGGATATGTAGTTTTATATTTTCCTTCAAAACTCGATTTGTCGCCGTTCCCGGAAAAATTTAATAATGGGACATATTCTGCATGCAGTGTTTTTTTGACGGCACCTGAACGCGCAGCCGACCGAGTGCCGGGGCTGAACGCCTGTATGAACGCTGTGATTTACTCCAATGAGCAGAAAAACGGTCGGTAGTCAGTCCGCACTCACCTGGCGCCACGAACGCCAGAAAAACGCCTGATTCAGATGCCAGTGTGGAAGTGGATGACATCTGCATATCTAAATATAATATTTAGCAAAACTTCCAATAGAAAAACCTTTCAGAAGAATATTAGTAGCTCATTGTAGCCAGTATTGTTAAAAAAAATACCCTTTTCACAAGTAGCATCTCACCTAAAGTTTAATATTTAAAATGTTTCGCAGCAATTTTATTTCTTGGCTAAGACGATGCACGTAACCTTTTTGGCCTGTAGCTGCAATGCTGAATACAGCCCAGTTACTACTTCTTGTCATGTACACATTATGTGGGTGTTTTCTTGCTTCTTAATGATCAAACTAATCCACAGGTAGTTCACAGGCAAGTCCGGTGTTATGAGGTTAAATTTCCCTGCTTACAACTCGCAGATGATGATGTAGGCTATAATAAAAACTGCTGCTCTTGCGATCTGAAAATTGTACTTCTACAAATTGCAAATTTAATATAAAAAAAAAAGGATTAACCTTTCATCCCTAAACTGTAGTGAGAAGCCGATTACTAGAGACACTGTTTCAGATGTTTTTCCTTGCTTTTCAGTGCGTGCCTCCTGGCTTCTATTATAAATGAGTTTTTCCTGCTCGTTTCTGAGTACAGGGAAACTGTTTTCTGTGCTAATCGACTGCAGTAGGTCGGGCTAAAGAAAAACTCTGGTGTATTCCTGTAAGACCAGCATGGCCTCATATAAATAACACACACGGGGAGGGCCTTCAATCCATGCCACGCTGTGTGTAACACCTCAGCAGCACTGGCTATTTCTCAACCTGCTCACGGACCAGACCAACCGCAGAGTGCTCTGACCGTGATCCACACAGGCTAAATTACTACCTATTCAGTTATTACTTAGGTCTCTCGCTCACTCTTTCTGCTTTCAGATTTCAGCTGGGGAGTAACGCTATAAACGTGTATATGGAAAAGAAACGATGGAGATCTAATTCACAGCTGAAAAATGTCACAATATGACCAGTATTGTTTGCACAACTCCAGATTCTCTCCTTCCCTTCATTCCTCTGTTTTTGATCATGATTTGTGGGCTGACTGACAGTGAAGTACTGATATCTCTGATCTTGACATTTCCCTTTGAGATTCAATTCTCACATTAAAATACTGACACTAAGTATTTACTTGGTTAAACAGGTTAATATCCATGTTTCAATAAAATAACTTGATGACAAAATAGTGCCAATGTGTAGGATAGGCACATATATCCACAATCATTATCAGGTTTACAGCAGCAGCTCTAAGATTAGGTTATTTTAAACATCTAATACATGTAATGACATGGAACAGTTATTGTTTACTGAGACAGAGTAACTAGCAGTACTGCTGTGTGGTACAGGGATTCTAAATCCATAGTAATCAGCGGTATCTCCCATCCATCTGCAGACAGCCCTTTAAAAAAAATGAGAATCTTTGTTTCCCACAAAAAAGGTACTATATTGCAGAGTGGTGATGTCAGTGTTCCCCTGGTGCAGTGGAGTGAAATGAAAGCGCACTATTACAAATAATAGGCTTCAACTCTACTCATGGTAAGTTTTTATTTGATTTTTTTATTTCCAATGTGGTACTGGAGGCTATCCAGTTCTTTTATAGTGTGTGCTGTGATACGCCATATGTCTAAAAAGCTGTTTTTGAGGTCTGTCAACATCTGAACTTGATATTTTGTGCTCCTGTACAGTTTGTGTGAAGATAATGTTTAATGTATGCCTGTTGATGCCATTTGTTTCTTGTGTAAAACACTTGACGTCACCTATGAACGGGTAGAGGATATTATGATTTGTCTCCACCCCCGATGTATACGAGACTTGACCTGGCAAGCCTGTACAAAGTGTTCCTTTGTGCTTCTATTCTGACTTCTGTCTCTCTTTAGTTTACTCTTGTTATCTTACTCTTATCTTATCCACCCCTTGTAGTGAGAGACAAACCTCTTCCTTCCCTACCTACAGTACCTCTCTCTCTCCCTCTCTTTCCTCTTAATGTTGAGAGGTTGCGTGTCCTTCCCTGCTGTATAGTTTGTCCCTGCCTAATTATCACCCAGGTTCAACAGGCCTTAACAAACCTCAGGAGTCGAGACCACAAAGAGGTGCAGAGGGTGTGTGAGAGAGAGAGAAAGAGAGAGACAGACAGAGAAGAGAAGGAGAGGAGGTGCTGTGGTTTGGAGAGTGCACGAGAGAGAGGAAGAGAGGAGGGGATAGGAGAAAAGAGGAGAGAGGAAAGCGCATGGAGAGAGTGTGAGAGCATGTGAGGAATGAGAGGAAGTGGTGCGTCTGCACACAGATGACAAAAATAGGGAGGAAAAGAAGAAGTGTTATAGTGCTGGGAGGAATGGTTATGAGTAAAGATAGAATGAACACATCAAGACATCAGAGCTAAATGATAATAGTTTTTAAAATAATGAATAACTGCATAATAAAATGAAAACGTTTAACCCCATGATACCACACATGGCCATTTTGTTCATTTAACCTGGTCTCCTGAAAGTATTGTTTTCTCAAAGAACGTGATGTAACAAAGCCCCAAAATTCTTAATTTTCAAATACTTTGTCACAAACTACCTTTAACAACAACAAAAATGCGTAAATAGGAATGCAAGTCACATCAGACTCTGATTAAACAAATAATCACTTACTATTCTGGACCGTGTTCTCGTTTGTGTGCCCACTTGAAAATAAAAACACACACACAGCTCTGATTTAATTTGCTGATGCATTTTACAGCACCTTGCATTTTTCTTATTTTTTGATGTGTGTTTTTTTTTATTTCAGTTTGAATGATGAAAACATGAAGGACACAAAGAAGGACAGTTACGAAGGACAAAATGACACCGTGGATATGAACAGTAACCAACAGAGGACTAAGGGTCCCGCGTCCCTCTAGTATCAAAGTGGGTGTCAATGTTTTGATGAGAGAATGAAGCTCAACTGTCCTTCTGGTTGAAAAAAGAAAGCAAAACAAACCCCTCCCTACCCCAAAATGAAATCCCCTGTCATCAAATAAAAACTACCTCCTTCAGTTAATAAGGATTCTTTGACAGTCTCTGAATACGTATATTGATATTTCGATGTCACTGAATATATTGATGGAGAGATATTCAGTTGGACATGGTTAAAAAGCACTAATACACACTGAATCTCTGGGATTTTTGTGACATAATATAAGCAAATGATCTCCAACAGCTGTCAGATTATAACTATGCATACATGTTGCCCTGGTGTGAGCTTAGCAGGGAGACTGCGGGAGCAGTTACACACTGACTTTAGAAATAATACAGTAATTGTTATTAATTACAGTAAGTGTGGAGACTAATAAAGAATAGGTCCAATCTGAGACAGTATGATTATTAATGACATTTACACAGCAATATATCATTTAAACTGGTTACATCCCATTCCTGCAAAAAGACAGACAGATAGAGGAAGCAGACACTGAATGAGGGGGAGGAAGGAAAAAAGAGAGAGGAACAGACAAAAACGAAAAGTTGAAGGTCACAGCTAAACCAGCTCCATATGCTATTGCAGCTCTGCTTTATATTTGAGACAGTGTATAAAACTCAATCAAGTGTGGTCTGCAATCTGTGTGTGTGTGTGTGTGTGTGTGTGTGTGTGTATGTGCACATGAGTGAGGTAGTTCTGATGAGTAAGAAACTGAAGCATAAATTTATCACTGGTATTGATTAACCTACAGTCAGGCACTTAACACTGACGCACGTACGCACACGTGCACACGCACACGCGCGCGCACACACATGCACGCGCACACACAGCACAGTCAACACAGTTGGAAATTATGTTTTATTTGCACAGCATTCCACTTTCATAAACTATACAAAAATCACACACACACACACACCTAACGACCTAATCCTGAAGATTAATATTTACTTCCATTATTAATGTTGATCTCCAAAAATGAATCCTTTTTTAAGGATTAGAAACAATAAGTGAATAATTATTAATTGTAGTATATTACAACACATGTTAAAGTCAGACAAGGATTTGCTTTAGAGCTCAATTACATATACTGAGTGTCATCCTGCTGAATCTATGAGCCTATTTACACTTGTCAGTTTATGCATCTCATTCCTGGATAACGTCCAGATAAGATTTATCCACATTCCATTTGCACTTGACCACATAAATGTGTCTCTCTTGGACAGACAGAAATCCAATTTGCATCAGTGCTGCTTTTTCCGCATTACAATCTCCTGACGGCAGGCGCCACAGTCATTTAGTTCTACACCTTACGCATTTTATCAGAAGTCAAAGGAGAAACGGGCTCCAGCTTTTCCCCCACAACATTTATGTTTTTTTTTTGTCTTGTCGCGATCAATTTCCTTAAAGAAAAAGCTTTGACAGTTTGAGAGGAGTAACAGTTTCAGATACATGTACGCTAAGCTCTGAGACTAGACAGTAGTCTGTCTTCATAACATCTTAGGATCTTCCCTTAGGATCTTCAGCTCAAGATGCATCAAGCGGTTAAGTGTAAAGGCTCTAAACTCAATTATAAATAACCCAAAAAAGGTATTTAACTCATTTTGGTTGGTTCTTGGCTTAGATCTATGTTAGGTAATGAGAAGAAACCTCCACATAACGAAAAGGTTCTAAAGCAAGATTTTTTTTTTTTGTAGAAACATACATCTAAGCCAAGAACCATCAACGAATCAACCAAAATTAACTGGCATTCTGACGAACCAAACAGCCTGAAAGGAAACAACAACGACTTCTCAATCTCAAAATAGAATCAATACTTGCATTTCTCTGGTTGGAGCTTTAGGAAGGTCTTGTTAGCAGGCTATAGGTGGCTAGGCAGAAAGATGACGAGTTGTGTGAATGAATTCACAGTTAATTTCTCACACCTTGCTCAAGACAAAAAAACAAGCTAGTTGTTATTGTGAAGCTCTTGAGACGTAGTGAACTGTAAACCTCCAGCTGACAGCAAAAGAGCAGCGCACAGATAATTGGCCTCAAGTTCTTGGTCCCTATGGCTTTGCTAAAAGCTGTTAACATGCATTTTTTCCTTTTTTTTGGGGGGGGGGGTTTATTCATGCTGCCAATATTAAATGAGATATGCAAGAGTGTTGTACATGTTGATCAAGTGAGGTCTATAAATCTCTTAGAAACTCCTCATAAATAATTACATGGAGTGACATTTAAAAAGAAATATTTGGATGGCACAGTAGTGCAGAGTTGGCTCAAGCTGCACTATAATATTTTTTGTGACCTTTTTTGATTGTGGGATCTTACTTGAGCATAAATAAAGTAGTTTTCTATTTAGTTTTTCCATTTTGTTAATGGTGCAGTATAAAGAGGCGCGTGCATCTCTTCAGTCATTATAAGGCATTTCAGGTACAACAACAATAAATGTTCCTAGATGACTTTCAAAACTTGAAAGTAATAGCCATTGCAATAGTCAACGCTGCAGGAATAAACGTGTGACTAAGTCATAGGAAATACTTGGTATAGACAAACTAGAGTTGTCAAATTATTAATGCCATTAATTTGTAACACCACCAATCAAATACACAATTGATGATTGTGTATCTTCAGCTTCTTGAGCAGACAGTGCTAAACAACAAGAAGCAATAAATCAACAAGAAGCAAACAAGACGTGATAAATCAACATGAAACAAACTAACAAAAGCAACAGCAAAGTGGAAAGCTCCAGTTCCAGGCACTAAAGAATGAATGCTACTGAAAATATAAAATGCTCTTTAGAAAACCAAAAGTGGTTCTTGGATGTCAGAACTCCAATAACCCTTTAGGGCAGGGGTGTGGAACTCCAGTCCTGGAGGGCCGTGGTCCAGCACGTTTTGGTGATTTCCCTGCTCAGAAACACCTGG
>JBBPCY010000032.1:8431248-8458523 GCA_037974405.1 Brachyalestes nurse | reverse complement strand
AGAGATACTCAAGATTCAAGCTAGCGGACATCTATTCCATGCCTTTTCTCTGACACACACATACAAAGGGCCCTTCAAACACGCTCCATTGTGAACATTTATACACTGAATAACAACCGTTAACATGGAACAGTGATTAGCTACTAATGGATATGCCTGCTTTTGAATACACAAACAGCTTTAAAAAACATTAAAGAGAACTTATACCACATTATTATTGCATTTTATTATTTCTCCGCATTTATGACATCTGTGTGGGTTTTCTGTATCAAAAACATCAAGAGGCATTAGTTTAGTTTAGCTTCAGCCTTTCAGGTTCATTGTTAATAAGCAAACGTTTTTTCTGGATTTAGAAAACTGAACTGAATTTCGGATTTAAGAATAGGCTTTAAAGGACCCATGTCCTCCATTTTTCCTTTACTTTTCATAGCTAAAATCCTCTGTTTGTGATTTATACAATAATATAGTCTTAGTTCCTTTTTTTACATTTTACAACATCTCTTTATTCTGTCAAATTAAACAGGCCATTACTGACCAAGTAAGACTGAAATAAGAAAAATATATTGGTTCTGATCAGTTGCCCCTGGTTGTGCCTCATTCAAAAAGCAGTTTGGACTGAGGAACTCCTGAGAACTTAAGTGTGAAAATCCAGGGCTGAACTGGTGTAGGTGTGAAAATTATTCATTTTTTCATTACAAAAACATTGAATTTTGTGTCAGGCTGCTCCTATGAGTTTTATATGTAGGATGGTCTGAGCTATACACATTTGAGCTTATTATTTAAGCTATGCTTCAAATAATAAGCCCGTTTTTTAAGCTAACCTATATCTATTTAATGAAACTGACTGAATAAAATGACTATAATTAAAATTATTCATGTGTGCTACACAAAAACGTTTCGCATAAATTGACAAGTCGGCCCCCGTCCACTCGCTTCAGCCCAATAGGTTCAAGCTAAGGTGAATATCAAGGATGCTCCTGATTAAATTAAAAAGCATTTAATGTAGCAGTTTTTTGTTCCATTTACTGAAGAGTGCTATTTTTTCCACTTTTGAAACCTGTTCTGTTGACTGCTGTTGTAAGTGAATTCGCCAAGCCATAGTGTTTCTCTACATTTGTTTTTTTTTTTTGGAAGTTTCCTATTATTTTCCAAGCCCAAGGAAATATCTCCAGTGGTAGTCAGTGGTAACTGACTAAACCCTACACACGCAGCAGGGCCGAAAAACGCTGGAGTATCCCTTTAATGTCGATCTGGGGTCAGTGGCTGTTGCTAAATTTTAATTCACAGCTGAATCTAAGAGAGTGGTGTGTGAGTCACCGAGGTCAGTGTGTGCTGAGAAGCATGATAAAAATACTGCAGCTGTAATACTGCACAGCACAAAGGAAAAAAAACTGACTAATAGCCTGAAAGTCTTACATATAAGAACATTAGGACACCTTAACCTAGCAAACAAGGATGAGAGAGTCACTTGATGCAATGATATGCTGCAGTCATGCCTGGGTGATGTGGCCTAAAAATATTAAAATATTTTAGGCTAGATTACCATACGCAACATACATTGATATTTTGGAATCTCCTCAAATCTCTTCATAAATGTTTGTTTTAACATATGACTGCTCTAAAACATTTATATTGATTGGTGAGTTCTATTCATTTTGAACTTATGCAAAAATGGGGAAATCATCCTGTTTCCTACAGATATAAAACACACTTCTCACCTGTGTGTGACACATACTGGTTTGGATGGGCGGGTGTGTGTTTGTGTGTGTGACATATGTATGTGTTTTGTTTTTCCCTTTCTGTGTCTGTCAGAGGGAAAGAGCGAAAAAAGTCAATCATCACAGTGACTCACATGCTTTGGAAAAAAACCCAACAATTTGTACGACAATGTAAAACAAGCAGTTATACATAAAGTATCAAACTTTAAGAACTTCGTTAGGGATCTAGGCCTGTCCTGGTGACAGAATCCTCCTTATTTAAATAACCGTGTTGAAAATAACTACAGTAAATGTTTAAACCACTAAACCGGACATGACCGTATGTGTTTTCCTTTCGCTTTACTTTTTATTTGAAGAAAAAATATAGCTTCAACTCTCATGCTACTGCTAACTCTGAAGATGTCTGAGATAATAACAATACTTCAAGCAATACTTCAATGTATGAAACCTGACACTGTGGTTTGAGAATGGGCTAAAATGTTCACCATATAACAGATAGCTCTTTAAAGGTGTGATATAGGCATGGAGCATGTTCAACCAGCATGGCTCAACAGCTGCAGCTATTTAATCTATTACAGATATAAAAATGTGCTTCAGTTTAGGATATCACCCTACATTAAAGTCCACTGGTGTTTACATGCGGGAATCTCAAGGTTCGTTCAGACCACAGGTAAATGGGCCCAAATCTGATTTTGTTATTTGACTTTTATGTGATCTCTATCTGAACATATGATGCCCCAGAACTTCATAAAACAATTCACTTGCATTATGCAAAAATCAGCTACGCAAACTGCTGCTTTGAACTTAAAGAACAAAAAATAAACAGTAAATCAATCATGTTGACAATGTTTACAGAAAGGAGTAAAAATGGTGCACTTCTGGACTTCATTGCAGAAGTCGATCAAACAGAGAAAACTTGAAGACAGCTCAGGTTCTTTCGTTTATCCACAGTGAAGTAGTATGCCAGAAAAAGGATTATGCTGAATACCCCCCCTGGACTGAGAGAATTCAAAGTGAGTTTTTTGACTCATTTATTTCTCTTTTTTCCCCAAAAAATATCTTTGAAGTAAGTCCGATTTAGAGTTTTATTTCTTTCGTTAGATTTTTTTTTGACGCTGTCTGTGCTCGTCTCGCTCATCCTCAAAAAGGAATGCAAGATGCAAAGCATAACCATAGTAACAGGCATTTTGATGACGTTGCCATAAGGGCCCTGTTCCCGCGCAAAATTTTAATGAAGAGTGAGTTGTATTGACGTAAAAGGCACATAAATTCCAAACTGACTGTTCATTCAGACCGCACTGCAGGGTCTTGGATTTCAAGACCATATACACATTGCGTCAATATTTACTTTTCTGATATATAATACACCAGAATGAACAAAAATAACCAACGGCACCATATTTTAAAAACACTTAAAATGATAGTTATTTAACATTTCACATATTGCATTGCTCCAAATCAAATTAACCAGGATTAATTATGCTGTCTTTTAGTGCAACATGCACTACGTACACTGATACCCACAATACTGTATTGTGAAATACTGTGGCATCATGTATTACTATAACAGGAAATACCATCATACTGCCCACTTGTACCACATATGAAAATGTCCCAAATCACAGCTTTTAGAAAAGGTTACATATTTCAGTTCTAAAGGCAAAGTACCAAAACAGCCTGTTTAATTCCATGGTTAGAAAATGGTCATGTAAGAATTAATTATGAAATACAGGCCTTTTTAAAAACACCCCAGGCAATCAGGTTCTTTAATGGCTAAATATTGGTCAAAATAATTAGAATTTGCTGGATTATATGAACACCTCAATGCATAAAAACAGTCAGTAACTCACATGGAGCTGTGATTGGTCACCCTGTCGGAAACACCTTGATTGGGTAAAGGCTCATTTGCATATTGCAGCCGTCCACAATATCAGCACTAGAGAGACGGCTGTCACAATAACATACAGATTTTATTGTACAGCCGTAATACACAGACACCGTTCAAAAAGTGACTCGAATGCTATGCACACAGTGTACGCTGAAAATCTAAAAAAAAAAAACGCTTCCATTAAAGCACTTATTGTGCACAAGGCCTCAGCACAAGGTCTCGTCATGAAGCAGCCGATATTATTATATACCTCTACTTTATCAAGCCCCACAGACTCTAGTACTTAAAGCTAGAGCACTTCTGACACTCGAGTGAAAAACAAAAGCAGGTGCTGATAATGCTTGTTTATTTCCTAAAGGACACCACATGTATGGCAGTTAGTGTTTAGTAGATAAGAGTTTTGGTGAGTAATCCTGCAGTGTTTAAAAAGGGAGTGTGATATCCACCACAGTGAGTGTTTATAACTGCATCTCTCCACCCATCACCCCCTCTCACACACACACACGCACACACACACACAGAACTCTCTCTGGAGAGGCCTCCGCTCCCGCGCAACAATGAGCGGTTCTGTCTCATCTCCTGCCAGACCAAGGTTGTCATAGACACCACGAAATGTACGTCAGCCTTGTTCGTTAATCAATGTGGCCATTTTAGTCATTGGCTCCGAGTGATTTATTTCCGTCAAATCAAACAGACTTCTGTCGCACACACATTTCTGGCTGCATGCTGTGTGGTGGACAGTGAACAGACAGGCCGTGTTTATGTGTGAACCCGGACACAGCGGCTGGCAGCGCTGGAGGTCAGGCTTGCCGGAGGCTAACTGACCGCATCCGAGGTGAACTGCAGCTCTGAAAGTTTCTTACAATATTGCTGTGTCGCTGACAGAATGTCCCAGACCCTATTAGCTGCCTGAATGTGGCTGCACTAGAGTGAAAAATGGATGTCCAAAGTGTGTTTCTCCTCAGAAGGCACACACTGTGCACTGCAGACCACATTGCTGTGAGACTTCGACACATGCAGAAAAATGCACCGCTCATGCAAAACCAGGTTTCAGGTCAGACCCCGGCCATTTGCTTTTTCACACAAAACAGTCTCCAGGCATGGCTTTCGAAAGTGTTGACAAGTCTAACTTCAGCAGATTTAGCAAACCGAGTTCACACTCACACATTTAACAATATTTAAAGGACCAATATACCATTTTCTAATCTCTTCTTTTCTCTGACAATGAAACCTGCCAAACTGCGGCTTCAAACAGACATATGCAAATGATCTGTGTTCTGATTAGTTGCCTCTTTCAGAAAACAATCCAAGCTCAACCTGCATAGAGAGGGCTTAATTGCTATAGGTCAAATAGATTGATAGATGTTAATTCACTGGTTTGACCGGTGATGTCACAAAAAAATGAATTTAAAACAGGATGTTCCCATTTCCACACAGAACACAGATCCATCACATATAAAGGGCTCCTTTTACAGTGTGAATATAGTCTAAATGTCTTACTGTGTGTTACATAAAATAAATCAGTAAATTAAAAGTAAATTCATTTGTAATGTGACTGGGTACCTCAGTTACCTGTCACCATGCACAGGCCAAGGACCATTTCTACAAGACACTGTCATCTGTGGTGTGATTTCACAATTACACTTATACACACTAGGGCTGCATGATATGTACAGAATATCAGTATTGGGATTTTCTTGCGACTGTGATGCCTTTCAGTCTATTAAAGGGACCGTCTCATCACTTTTCTGGAATTAAAAAGGCTTAAAATATGTCAATATTCACTGCCCTGTCCACACAATCCATATGCCTCTTTCAGAAAACAATCCAAGCTAGAGAGGGCTTAAATTGCTGTAGGCCAAATAGGTTGATAGATGTAAATTCATGGATTTTTGTGCACTAGTCTGGGACTGCTTTACTTGCTAATTTCTAACCTAACACCTCAATCAGCAGCGGTGTGTGTGTTTCAGTGGTGTGAGGGTAAAGTACACACACCCGAGAGACACACAACTGCAGAATTAACTGGCATAAGCTGACCAGTGCAACACTGTGTTAGAGCAAGCAGACATGCAAGCTCAGTGTCTAGGGGAATTCCACCAAAAGCAACATTAAAAGTCTGTCTTTTTAGGTCATTCTGGTCTATACAAAGTGTTTCTGGCATGCTGATGCCAGCACTGCAATGAACTGAAAGAACAAACACTGCTTATTCGAAGCAAAAATGTAACCATGCAGACCACCATTACATAAATACAATAACTGCAAACACTTTTCCAGCTCTCAACTCTTAAATCTGGGCATAAAGGCATAAACGACAGTTTTCTTGTCCACACTTTTGTTAAAAAGTATATGTTCACACTTTTGTTTGTTGTAACAACTGCCATTAAAGTGGAATTCCACCAATTGTTCAAATTTTCTGCATAATTAAATGAATGAGGTGTAAGACAGTAAACAAATTAATATGAAATGTGACATTCTAGAGAAACTTGCAAAGATAGAATTTACAGTGGTGGTAGAAGGAACTACAAAACTGAAGCATTATCACACAAAATTACAACACGCTAGTTATTAATATACTGCCATGCTCCTGAGCCATTGTGGTTTGATTGTCTTTTCATAAATCATTCATGTTGAAGTATATATATGTTGTTGCACCAAAAATCTTTTAACGCTAGATTTTTCACTATTTTACTATCAGCAGCATGCATGCATGTAGTTACTGATCCTTTTATATAGTAAACACAACGGCTATGTTTACATTGAAAATATCACAATCCTTTCAATCACCAAAACTGTAAAGAAATCCAATTTAGTGAGTTCTCAATAATGAACCTTTTAAATTCAAACCACTCAAACCACTCTGAGTTTCTTTACATCTCATTAATTGATTTTGAAAAACTGTAAGAAACGCACAACATTTAATTGGGCTTATATCACAGTAGTTAGGTCACTTGGTGGGAGACCAAGGTTAGGGACCAGCACACAACCGCTCTAGTAAAAGACATGGTGCATAGTAAAAGACACATTAGTGCATTCTCACCAATCTAATCATGTCACTCTGGTGTGGTTCAGTAATCACAGTGTTTGTGTTTTTAGTGATGTGTTTATCACTTAAACTCATATCATGATAATGATATGATTATCATACATCCCTAGATATAAATAAATAAAAAAAAGAATTTTGAGGTTTTAAAGTAAGCCTTCAGGACTCCATTGCTCACAAGAGACATTACACCATTACAACACATTTATAATTAACACACAAACAGACCCATTCAAGCAGAGGTTTTTTTATTTATGCTCAGTGAATTCATCAAATTAATACTAAAACGGTAATATGAGCAGAACAGACATGTGCGCGTCCGTGCACACACACACGCACGCACGCACACACCATGGTGCCTTGTAGTTTGGCTCTAATTGAGCTGTAAAAAAAAGTGCAGAGGCCTCCCATAGGATGGCTAATCCTGCTCAGCTTAGCAAAGATTGTTTGTTGAACATGGTCGGTTTGACTCGCTGCTCTCTTAGTAGGGTGTGTTGAACATGTGGGAAACTTTGTTCAGTGACCTAAATGCCAAAAAAAACTCCATGAAGGCACAACTATTGATGCTGCATATACAGAGGTGTGCAATTTAAATATGAAACAGATAGGCAAATCAACAGCTTCACTTCATGACAAAAATAGATAAATAAACATCATTTGGCCACCTTTCTCCACACTGCCTCAGAAGTGTGCGCACGTGCTGTGCTTGTGTGTTTATCTGGCCAATTGTGTTTGATGTTCATAAGCACAGCCTGAAAGAGCGAGAATTGTGTGTGTGTGTGTGTGTGTGTGTGTGTGTGTGTATATATGTGTGTGTGCGTGAGAGTGTGTGTTACTGAGAAAAAGGTCGTGCTTAAACTGCTTTTTTTATTTCCAGTCACTTTCCCATTTATACAGCTACAGTGAAATAGAGGAAGAAAACAGACTGGAAAGAGGGACATAAAAAAATGAAACAGAAAACCAAAAAAAGGGGTATAGCATAGAAAGACAGGCAAAAAAGAGAGAAAGATGGAGCAAGGCAGAAGAGAAGAAAGACAAAGAAAGATAAAAGAAAGCCAGAGAGAGGAAGAGACAACAAGGCACAGAAAGACAAAAAAAAGAAAGATGATAGAAGAGGGAGGGAAGAGGGAACATTGGAGAGAGAACGAGAAAGACAGAGAGAGAGCAAGAGAGAGAGAGAGAGAGAGACAGAGAGAGAGACAGAGAGAGAGAGAGAGAGAGAGAGAGAGAGAGAGATGATTTTAGGATTTATTAGTGTGTTAGCCTGTGTGTCAAAGCGATCATGCATAATTCCAACAAGGGAATGAAAGCAAAAAAGAGCATGGAGGAAGAGAGTGTGTTCAGAAGATTGGAAGGGCAGATAGTGATGAGCAGAATAAGCAGCAGCAGAAACACAGAAGACCCTGTTAAAATAACAGCAGGAGATGAGATCAAATATAATCTAACTAACATGACATGAGAGGAGAAAGAGGAAGAGAGAGGAAGACAGGAACAAGGATGACAGGATGAGACTCCTGTTTATAGCATTTACCAGTTCATGAGAGAGAGAGACAGAGAGAGAGAAAGAGAAAAGAGAGAGAAAGAGAAAGAGGAAGAGAGAGAAAGGAAATTGGGGGAGATGGAAGGCATAAATTATTTCAGTCGCAAAACACTGCATCAGATTTAATGGGCTGTATTTATACAGTGCTGTGTCAGGTGTGTGTGCGTCAGGTGTGTGAGTGTGTGGGTGTGAAAGCAGGAGAAAGGGAGACAGAAGAAGGGAGAGCAAGAGCTAGAGAGAGAGAACGAGAGCGAAAGAGGGAGAGAGTGTTTGAACTAGAGATGGTCTGACAACGTGACAATTATTCTAGGCTGAGTGTAACCATGAGGAGATTGGATTCAGAGCCATTTGATTTGCTACACACAGGGCAACATCAAACAGAGACACACTCTTACACATACACACACAAACACAGCCTACAAACCCGTACACAAGCAGCTCAGGGAGCACAATAAATTCAGCGTCTAATGCAGCCAATTGTAAATGCATTTTTAAACATTTACAGATAAAAGGCCACGCAAAACAGGGTGCAATCAATACCACCCTCAATCTCATCAGACTCCAGTGTCTTTCCGCTAGGTACGAACACCCTGCACAATAATGACAAGTAAATTAAACAGAGAGAGTGTTTTGAAGTAATAAACTGTAGTTTATTCGAGACTGTTAGACTTACTGATCAGTAATGCCTGTTCTATTTATACGGTAATACTGTTGTATTTGTACAGTAATAACCTTAATCCAAACATTGTGTTCATATAAAAGCCTTTACTGGTTCAGAAAGACGTTAGGACAAAACAACCTAAAAATACAATAGCATCAATGCGATTGTTTGTTTGTGAGTGCAGTAAACTGTTCTAAAAAAAATATATCATTTCATCAGACCAGGCTACCTTCTTCCACTGGTCCATGGTCCAGTTCTGATGCTCCCCGTTGTAAGATGTTTCAGTGGTGGACAGGGGTTAGCACGGACACTCTGACTGGTCTGCTGCTACGCACCCCTATATACAGCAAACTGTGGTGCACTGGGTATTTTGGTACCTTTCTGTGTTTTTCAGTGGTTTGTGGTACAGTGGCTCTTCTGTTAGATCGGACTACAGCTTTGGGTGCTTGAATACTGTGGGTGCCTTTAGGTTTAGGCTGACCTAGTCTTCTCTAAAATGTTGCTCATGAGTGTATGTTTTCACTCACATGCACATAAGCATGCTTGCACACATACACAAAAAGAGTAGGGGATGAAGTCAACTCCTGAAAATAATAAAAAAAAAAAAAAACACCATGCTGGAGCAATCTGTTCCACATGAACAAATGAAAAATTATGTTGGTACGGCTATCTGCTTAGCCAATTCGCCTGAACAGCAGTGAGCCTATGGCAAGCAGAACAGGCCAAAAAAAGAAAATCAATCCCCAGCCTCACTGTGAATTAAATGATGTTAAAAGTGAAGTGGGAACACACACCCACACACACGTGTCCACACACAGTTCAACAGGCGAAAACATGACCACCCTAAAGGGTCGGCCAGGCTTTGAGTGTGGTAAAAGTATAACAGCAGGTCAACCTTGAGTTTGTTTCCAACAGTGCAAATTTTCAAGGTGTCTTTGAGTGTGGCTGAAACTCTCGCCACACACCCTCAGGGGAGCCAGTTAAATCTAAAAGCGGGGAAAACAAGGAGGCAAAAAAAGAATCAATGCATGTATTAATGCTTCACAAATCAACACTGTAAACAAAGCAAGACATTCGCCAAATCAGAACGTGGGGGTGGGGGGGGGTTTGAGTAACTGAGTGGGGGGATACAGCCGAGAAATGTGCAAAGGAGACAAAAGAAATGGGCTGTACTGGAAAACACAAAAACATAAACATGTAAACAAAAGCATGGCCTCTCCTGCTCTCATCTTCTTTACCCTTTACCCTCAACCCCCTCTTCCTCTCATTCCCACTCCTCCGCTAAACCCCCACCCCCTTGTGGTTGTTCATGCTAAAAGGCTGCTGTGTGTGGCAGTGTGTTGAGAGGCTGGTCACATCCTTCTGTCTCTGTGCGTCTCCCACCGATTTCCCTCCCATCACCGAATTATCCTTGATTACCTTTAGCTAATTATCATCACGTAACACACACACACACACACACACTTGCTCACACACTCACCCCGACACACGCATTACTATTCAGAGCCACGAGCAGTTTCAGATCTAAGCCGTCACCAGGCTATAAGGGAGGAAAAAAACATGGTTTCCAGACACCTCTCATCAAGGTGTTTGCAGAGAGTACCTGTCAAAGCACCTCTGTGTAGCAATTACATTCCTTCTCTTGCTTCTGAATGGAACATAATTAGGCTGAGCTCCGAGGACGAGGTTTGATATAGAAACTCTGAGGCTTCATTAGCTGATGATAGTGATGTTATGCGTTTATTCAGAGAAGAACTTTAGAACATTTTAGAACATTTAACCGTGTTCAGGAATGCAGTTTCACTGATGTAGATTCAGGGCACCAACATTGTCATATCTAGCCTACATTATCTCAAGCTTAGACTGTACCTATAGTCTAGGCACATATGGCACCCCTCATTCTCAGGAGTGACATCTTTTAAATATTTATAGATTTCCACCAGGGCTGGAGTATTTTAAAACACTGTAAAAAATGATTCACTGTTTTAACCCGGTAGCTGTAAAAAGAACCCTGGCTGGTGAGACGTCAATGTAGACCAATTTGTATTACATGCTGTTCAAAACATACAAAATAATGTATCTGCTATAAAAATCCATGTCTTTATTTGAAAGTTTTGATGGATATCACATAGTAGGTAGATGATGTCAAACGGTTGCAGTCCAGCAGATGTGGCTCAAAGCAGAAACAAACAAACAATAAATATATAAATAGACAGATTTTGGGTATGATTTTAATTTGAATTGCAATAAAGACACTTCACAGCTTCTCTCAGCATAAGAAGTGGAAAAATTGGGATAAAAACATGTTAAAGTGTTAACAAAAATGGGTTATAACCTGGGTCGTTTCCCCCCTTTTGTACCTCCATAATTAGATTGTACCTGATTTGAAAGCCATTTGCATCCACACAGTCAGCTCTGCTAATGTATTTAGCAAGGCCATGGGTTACTGATCAGACAAAATTCAAGTTAAGCAATCAAAGTAGACATGACAGATGCAACATTCAAGTGGTGAATAAAGCCATTGAATAGAGATCATCCACCATCATATTCTGCATAAATCCCGGTCACAGGTAATAAATTATCAATTTTATGTCAACTATTTGTGCATTGAGCTGTTTACTGCTTGCAAGCTAACCTGTGGCTAGACAAGCCTCTATGACTATGTCTACAGCAGCTGAAACACAGTCCCTGTGAAGTTACTGTTTTGCAGAAATAAAAAAAGAACAAAACAAAAAGAACATTTTGAGAGTGGAGTGATGCAGTGCAGCAGTGGGTTTAAAAGCTTAGGTTTAAGGGGAATTTGTCCCTCAACTTACAATAAGTACAGCCCACAAAAAAAGATAAACAGTGATGCACAAGTGTTGGATTCGGCAAGAGCAAGAGCAGAGTTCTTTACGTCTTCTCTCATTCAAGTCAAGCTGAAGCTCTACACACAATATTCATTTTCCCCCATTCACTCCAAGTAATGGGTAATCTCTGCTTGCTTCTAGTGCGACCATTTGACAAAATATGGTGACCTACGAACAGCAATATCGAATAAAATTGTTGTTTGTTTTTAACAACATTATATAAGATACCTGCACTATAATGTCACATCTGATCAGTACTCCACAACAGAATGTTAAGAAAATGGAAAACACAGATTATTTTTGTGTTAACTTACTATTAGAAGTTCAGAGCAGTTCAATAACCTCAATAACCAGTTTTTAGGCAACTAGGTTATTTGTTTAATGACTGAATATTTTTGCAGGGTAATGAACCATTAGTGTGATATGGTTAGAGACTGGCTTGTAACTAAAAAAAACATGTTTGAATGTGATCCCGCCAGGGAAAATAATCTAGAATGTGTGAAAATTGACCCACGCATGCTGCACCCACTAATGTATCCTTTCATATCATGACAGTTTTGGGCTAAATGAGGACTCAGGTGTATTTAAATTTAAATGATACTGGATTTTGAAGTAGACCAGTTGCAATTTTCATTGTCATGTAATCAAGATAAAGTTAGCATGCTGCTTAATTCCTAGTTTCAGTTACATAAAACAAATGGTGCCACATTAAGAATTGGAAAGATAACATTATTATTCTTAAACTGACCTTATACCTCATTAGGAGTGGAATATTTGTCAACATCTGTAAAATCTGTCCAACAACTTAATCAGTTAGTAAGAAACGCTTTCTTATTTTTCTGATATTTGGCTGAATGTACATATTTGAGAAATGAAAGGTAAAATGTCCTTTACAACAATACAAATCTAAGTTACACAACCTGTGGATCAGCAAAAACAGGTAGTTATCCTATATGTTTTCCCCTGAACTTCATTTATAATGTTTGAATGGATAAAAGTTTACATTTTTAAACATCTCTTTATCCCTTACACTCAAAAACGCTGTTTTTTGTTACTGTAACTTTAAGACTAGCACTTATAAATCATTTCTGTTATGATTACATTCAAAATGTTGCACAAGCTGAAACACTCCTTAATACTACTATATGAATGGGGGTACTCAAAGTACCGATTTGAGAGAACTGCGTGTGGAACGTTTTCATTTGTCCAAGGCTGAAACAAAGCTTCAGCAGGACTCTGTTGCCTAGAAGCTTTGAGTTCTAGCTTCAGAAGCACATACTGACACACAAAACATCCTGCAAAAAAACATCCTGACACACAAGCATGCCCAGCGGCCACTGCTCCAGCATCACTGCATCCATCACTGTAAAAGCACTAGGAGACAGAGACACACACACACACACACGCCGGCTGGCCTACCACCCCCACCACATACACAGTATCCAGTACAGTAGAAAGACCCTGGGGGATACATTCCAATCATATCATATTAACCAAGCCCTTTATTACCATTCTCATGGGCTAGTGACCAGACATGAACAACACAAATCACTTTGTTTGTTTACACTCTTCACGGCTCTATATCATAACGCCATTTATCAAGCCCTGCCCTGAATTAATAATAAGCTGGATCTACTGCGGAATAATTATTTCATGATGTACTTTAGTAATATTTTATGACAAAGCAGTGTGAGGGATGAGATAGGCCATTAACTTTTCATGTTCCTTCATGATCCTAAGACAAAGCCCAGCGAGTGTGTGAGCCTGTGTATGTGCGTACATGTCAGTGTGGTGAATTCGGGCTCCGGTGGGCTTAAACCCTACTTGGCCTGACAGTAATTTCTGCCTCCAAATTTCATTCCAATGGATTCATCAATCTTCCTTCTTCTCTTTACTTCTCCATCTGCCCTCTCTCTCTCTCAGCAAATGAGAAATTGAAAGGCAGAAATGGGGAGGGTTACGTGCACAGGATGGTTAAGTAGTCACACACACAATATGCTGTTCTAACATACAACCGCACAAAGGGAATTAATCACATATTTCCCAGCCTGACAAAGAGGTGCACACACACACACACATCACAGATTGCAAACTACAATTTTCAAAGAGTCACTGAGGTTGAACGAGCTAAACTTGTATCTAGGGAATATCTCCATGTTGTCATCACCAGCAGCGTGTAGCCAGCAGCCAGAGGAGAATCACACTGATAGCACTCTTACATGGCCCCACACTTGGGGTCAAAGATCAGACATTTGACTAGGTGTTGGAAGCAGACCGGATACGCACTTTTACCAGATTTCATTATTACACTCTGCATAACATATAACTCTGCCACGGGGGGGAGGGAGGGGGGGGGATGGGGGGTATATAAGTGAGGGACTGACAAAAAAAAGGAAGAGAGAGGAACGAGAAAGAAAGAGAGGAAAGAGAAAGAAAGAAGGTACGAAGAGAAAGGGAGGGCATAATGAAAGAAAAAGAGAGGGAGCACAGTGAGAGAGAAAAGAATGGAGAGATTGAGCGCGAGAGAATGAGAGAAAGAGAGTGAGGTAGAAGCATAAAGAGAAGGCAGAGAGCATTAACAAAAAAAAGGAGGGGAGCATAAAAAGAGAGACAGAGAGAAACACAAGAGAGATGGGTGAAAGGCAGAGGGGGAGCGATGAGAAAGAAAAAGGGGTGAGAGGTGACAGGGCAGAGAGTAATGAGTAGATGGGGGGGGGAGTGAAAAGAAAAAAAAATATATATAGACTGAGAACCATGAGAAAAGTGCAATTTTCAGTCCACTGATCAGCAGTTTGTCCACCTGAATGTGCGCCTACCGCTGCTGCTTCTGCCTCTTCGCACCAACTTACAAACATCGATTCAGTAAAAATCCCCATTATTGATTTTAATTAGCCCACACATTCATTATTGCTTCGCTGAAGCTTCATTCCTTTTGCATTAACTCAGAGAGCTGAAAAAATGTTCTCAGTCTCCCCATGCAGAGCTAGTACTGCTCTACAGCGATCCATTTCCTTCTGTCTCTCTCTGCCTTTACCACACTGCGCACTGTATATCAGGAATATTGTTTTTGAACACCGCCTCCCTCTGATTGGAGCCATTACACTGTAAGCCAATGGTTCCCGAAAGAGACTTTAAAAATTACAAACTCTCCGACAAAGCGGCTGCATGTTCAGCCTGGGAAATACAACACACTGTTGCGAACAAAGATAATGGCCGCTTGGGTAAAACTCAGGGCCCCGTAACGGCCTTTGCGGTAAACACAAACACGAACCATAAAAATATGTACATCCACAGTCTATGAAATTGGCAGTAGCTAGTAATGTGCACTAAAATATTCTCCCTATAGCTGCACATTTTACAAATGAAGGGATTCAGTCTTTTGTTTTGCTCCAATATAATGAAGCAGATTGTGCGGGGGTGTACAGTGCCATCGTTCAGAGCAGTTCCTCAGTCCTGTCAGCAAAGTGACCCAGTTTGTATTTGTGTTTTGGTCTGGGCTGTGGCTTAGAGCGCTCTGTAAAAGAGATTTTCCACTTAATTCTGCACACTAAACTTCACTTCCCCATTTTCAAAGCTTCTATATTGTTGAGCGCAGTTCTTTTAAGGTCGGAGGGATTTTAAGGCGGTGTGGCCGTAATGTGAATAATTTCATTCTCACTTGTGAATTCTGTCTTCTTCTCAGGTGAAGCAGTCAAAGTGAGGCAGAACAGCAGAACCGCCACTGATGTGATGATACACAGTCAAAATGATGACTACACCCCTGGATGTGCAAAGACTTCAAGCTAAGACATCAGTTACAAAGTTTTCTGGCTTTAGGAGATCAAACAAACAGTAACTGATTTGTCTAAACTGTTCTGAAGACAGGACACTTCCTCTGGAGTTATGGTGGTCTCATCGCCTAAATTTTCTCAAGAACGCCACCTGTAATGGCTGCTATGGCTATCATCGGCTGAAGTGAATGGACATGCAAAAAACCTGAACATTTGAGCAATCTCAGTATCAACCACCTGCTGGAGAGTCCAATCTCAAGAATCTACTACAAAGGATCACCTATTCTCAAAAGCGTAAGATATATTTTCTATAAACATTATTTGTGTTCACCTAAAATTCAGCAAGCGGGTGGCTTGTGTGTGTGTGGGGGGGGGGGATAAATGCAATTCAACAATTCAACCCGCTACCAAATCTGGCATGAATTAGTACCTCCTCACACTGTGTGATGTCATGTTGTTAGCTGCAGTTAAGTGCTTTAGAGGTTTGAGCAGAAAAGTGAAGCTTTAAATGCACTGATACAGAAAGCTTTAATAGCAATATCGATACTGGAAAAGGAAAATGTGGTGTTGTTTCAGCTCAATGCTTAATTATTTTAAGTATTAAAATACTGTGCTACGAAACAAGAATAACTATACACAGATAATGTTGACATGAGGTAGGAAAAGCCAGGATGGGTCATATAGCTCTGCATATCTTGGTGCTGTATTACAGTTATATTGGTACATTACAAATGGAGTGTGCCTTGCACTACTGCCATGTATTTCCAATTATACAACAGTTAGTTATGAAAGCAGAGACTGATTGCGAAACATTCCCTGTTCTTCACGAGGGCATCATTCTTCTGAGCACCAGTTCCTTAATAAAGACTCTCTTTATGTTTCAGCTGACCACTGATATAGTTTTGCACTTCATTACTTACAATAAAAAAATAATAAAAGATTATATAACTTTAAGATACATTTGAGGTGCAGTCCATTTGGTCAAATTCTGATTGTGACAGCAGGCATACACCAAATTCCAGGCCGCTAAGCTAGTTCTCTAGTCAGCACGTGATAGTGTAACCACTAAAGTAGTAGGACATGAATGAATGAACTTGTATCTAGGAAATCAAGAAATAAACCGAATTCAGCAGAGACGGTGGGCTGTGAAAGGCTTTACTGACAGACTGGAATAAACAAAATTCAGAAGAATCTGGTAAATGTTGAAAAATCTGAGCTGGACATGATTTTGACATTAAGTGTGTTTCTGTTCGATGATAGACCCCGGTGGGAAGGGGATGTAGTACGATGTTACTGGTTCTAATTGTTTTCCCCACCTACTGAAGCACGATGATGAAATACATTTTTGCATATGGGTAAAGTCTTTTGGATTTTTGGATGGAAAAAAAACATTTTGTGTTTTAAAGGATATGAGATAAACAATTGGAACTAAGGTAAAGATATTTCAGGCTGCCTTGAAAAAACACTGGAGAATCGTTACTGTGAAATGGTAAGACTGATTTGACTTGCATAATGTGCAAACATCCTGCAAAACATACAGGATGCTCAGAGCACATAACTAAAGATTACTGCATTAAAGCAGCTTCATGTGATACCAGTATTATGCTAGCATTAAAACTATATATGGCACCCTTTACAGGCAAGAAAATTACAGTCAGATACCAGCAGAGAAAAGATGAAAAAGATGTTTCAAATAACAGAGAGAGTGTAGATGAAGAGATGATGAGAGAGCAGAGGAGGGGGCAGCTGAGAAGACGGACACTGATGAAAACATTTAAGCATGGGAATGTTCAACTAACGGATGAAAGAAATGAGCTGAAAATGAAGGGCAAAAAAAGAAAAAGGAGTGTGCTAGTGTGTGAGAGAGAGAGAGAGAGAAAGAGAGAGAGAGGCACTTACTCATTCAGGACATGTAGCAGGTCAGAGAGTGGGGAAGAAAGTGTCTGCGGTCTGAAGGCACACAGGTTCGTCTTATATTCACTACTTTCACACTATGATCGAACACACACGAACCTGCACACGCAAACCCACACACTTTGCACTGTTTTATCTTGTTGGCTTAGGCTAAATGGATTACGATGAAAGGAGATGAGTGTGGTTTTATTAGATATGCAAAAGGATGGCATTCTCAGTGCTCACCCCTTCACATGAACTCGCTTCTTCTGCTCAAATATAAACATTTCCAGCTTGGGGAGATGGCTGATTTTATGATAAAAAAAAAAAATTACCCAAATGTGTACACACACCAAGGAAGCAATTAAATATGACATTTAAATTGCTCTCCATTTTCTGCCAAAGTACCTCATTTTGTGAACAGTGACAGCCTTAAAAATGAAGCAGCAGACAAAGAATATGCAGCATTCAAATGGAAATGATGTCTTTAGCAAAAAGAAAAAAGGATTTTTCCCCCTAATTTTAAAGAAATCTATTTGTTAGGTAAATCAGGCTTTCTTTTAAATGCCCATCTTACACCTGCTATGAATACTGTCTATTGGCATAGCAAACCACATGCAAAAGCCTTTGTCACTATAAATCCCTCTCTCGCCGTCTGTCTGAGTAAACGAACTTGATTAGTTTTGCATGAGAGCTAGCTCCGTTTAAGGGCTTGTTTTGCATGCAGTCGCTGCCCGAGGCAACAGCGTGTGCAGCCGAGGGGCAGCTAACCAACTCCCATCTGGCTGGGCAAACAACACAAACAAGCCCGACTGCAGCCCCGCGAGAGAGCAGGCAGCAAAAAGAAAGAAGCCCCAGCAGAGAACAATGCACACACCTTTACTCACAAAAACATACAAGGATACAAACAGGTGTCGTCTCTGTGTCTGTTATGCTTCCACCAAGCACAAAAGAACAATGGAATAAACACACACGAAAACCTGGGCAGAGGTTTATTATTGTGCAGAGGTTTATTATAAGTCCATTTGTTGTTCAGCTCTAACATGCCTCTATATTTTCTAAGGAATGTTGAAGGTAAATGTTATATGTTTTATTGTCATTACATCAAGATATGGGGTCTTGGCATCAGACTCTGGACATCATTCCTCATCAAGTTACTGGTGCAGTTTGGGTTTTTGGTTTGTTCAAAATGTTATTAAATTAATAATTGCTTTTATTTTGATTGAAATGCTGCTCTCTAGAGCCATCCATAGATGTTATCTGCCTCAGGACTTGATCATCACCTTTCAAACACTCATTTTGTTTGTGTTTATAATTTGTGTTTATAACAATTCTTCCAACAGTTTATTGTATCAGCGACTAAACCGCTTTAATTTGTGGGCTAGTGGTTAGCAGCGATCAAAAAGTAATTCTTTCGAATCCCAAGACTGCTAGGGGCACCTCTGAGGTTCCCTTGAGTAAGGTACCGTCCCCACACACTGCTCCCCAGGCGCTGTGTTCCTAGCTGCCCGCTGCTTCACTTGGTGAATGGGCTAAATGCAGAGGAAGAATTTTGTGTTCCTCACACTGAGCGCTATGTTGTGTTCACGTATGACAAAAATAGTCACTTTACACTTTTAAACAGTGATTCCACTCTTTTGAGCGCCAACTATTTCAGCAATAGTGCTCGCCAAAATGTCCAATAGGATGTTACTATTATTTCTGGATGTGTTTTTGTTTGGACAAAGTGTCCGACTATCTTTCACCGTGACAGGAGCTTTGACTTGCAATCATCGTGCCCCATTTTCTCAGGGCAGTTTTTTTAGGTTCTGCATACGGCGTCAGAATTTGTGTCACTTAGGCATCAACATAATCTAAAACTGTTTTTGTTTGCCACACTTTCACAAACAATGCTGATTCCTTTTTGATGTTGTTTACATTACATTGTCATAGTTTTGACCCATCAAAGATGGCAATACCGGAGTGTATTCAGTTTGTTGACAAAAGCCAGGAATCACTGGTCATTTTATTCAGTGTTGGCAGATGAGAAAGATTAAGATGGTAATTGCTTTTCTTTTTTGGGGGGATCTAAGGGGACAGGATGAGAAATGAAACGCTTAGAAGTCATTTCCATCTTAATTGCAAGTGTTTCTCATCTTCCTTCCGCCACCCCCCTTTGATAAGTCACAGACGGAGGCCTAACACAAGACAGGCACAGGAAGCAGAAACAAAACCTAGGCTGCTCGTCAACAGTTTGTTGAACACAGAGTGATATCTTTCTTGGGTATTCAGAGCAGGCTTTCTGAATTATTCATACTATTTTGAAAACAATAACCACCCAGAAACAGCATCCATTATGCATGTCAATTTGTAGCAAGTGTCTGTGGTTCGCCCCTGCATCCCAAACGCAAATTACATTGCAAATGAAAGCTGCAGCTGACTCCAGTGTGAACTTCATGAAACTCAGACTAAAATTAAACTGCAGGCTTATTCAAAAGCTGTTTGGTGTAAAATTTGAATTGCAATATGACTTACAGTGATTCAGAAAGCAGAGGCGCAATTTTTTTTTTTTTTTAACAGGACTTGAAATGTCAATCAATTTGAATGTTCTGAACGGAGTATAACGGCGTCTACCACAGAATCTACCATGGCATGATATTTCATTATTCAAAAAATATGACTATTCACATTAAAGGGGTGCACCAATGCACATTTCATGATTCCAAAATATCAAGTCAATTAAACTGTGACTCCCAGAGGATGTAGATATTATTTATTAATGCTAACGCAAGAGCATGCAATAGATTGTAGGTTGATTGCGCTTGGCAAGCTCGGCTGGTGCACGATGGCTAACACCAATAACAAGCTCCACCATCTACAACAGCAACATAAGGGCAAACTACAGACCCTGCCTGTTAATTTAGCAAGACCAAACAATTCTTATAGAGTTATATGCTGCGCCACTTCTGGCATCAAGTGACAAGAATCATTCACATGCTGAAGCCCAAATATCACAGTCCATTTCAGTAAATCTGTAGTTCCTGGCAGGTATGGTGATGAGAAGGTAAATTTTAAAGAGACACTCCTGCCTTAAGAGAGGTCTTAGAGAGTCACAATAACCACAGGCTGCTGGACCTCTTGTGCTACCCAAAGCCACATAACCCTCACAACCATCATCAACCGGCAGTGGGAAATTGAGTTTCAAACATGTAAAACTGCACTCTGGCCAAAATGTTGTGCTGAAACTGTCTGTTAGGAAGGTTTGAAACAGCTAATTAGCCTAATGCAGATGTTACAAAAAAGCAACAAAAATAGATGTAGCAGTGTGAGAGGCTGGATTGAAACCACACATCAGGTGTTTGGCCCACACTTTAAGAATGGGTGCCTAGATGGGACTTTAGGTTCCCTCTGTTTGCCATTTGCTGGGCCATGTGAGGAGAACTGCAGAATATTTCCACAGAAGTAACACTGTCAGTGCAAATTTGACATCAAAACAAAAACTGCTCAGACTGCCCCTGAATAAACTCATGATTGACGTAAGCACGCGGTGGAACAGTACACTGGACATGCTAAATCGCCACCTCGAACAGCAGGCAGCTGTGACAGCAACTTTCGTCAGTGCAGAACACATGGAACACTGATACTGTGGATGGCAATGACATCAGTAATGCAAAGTGTAAAATTGCTCCGTCCGCTCGAAACAGCCACCAATGTGTTGAGCGATGAAAAAAACTCAGCAGTGTCTTTGGTATTGCCCTTGACCCACATGACTGAACAGAGTATGGCATCCAACGAGAAAGACTCCAGTGGCCAGTATGAACAGGGCGATCTTGGAGAAGCTAGTGGACAAATACAGCAGGGATGTTTATGACAATCTTTTAGAGGGTACAGTACAATACAAGCACTGCAGCTAAGAATTTATTCATAATTGATATTTACATTTAATTAGTTTATTTGAAGAAAAAAAACAGTAGGTATACTTGTATGTAACAGGTACATATAATATGGAAATACTGACATTTTGCTTATTCTGTAACGGCAGGTTAAGTAGGTAGTGCTAAGCTTAAAGATATCTCCAGAAATAACCTGAAATGAATTTTTCTTGCGGTAATGCTGTATGCAGAGATATGCCACCAGCATGGAAAAAGAAGAGAGTGCAGCAGGAGTCAGTGCGAAAAGTGACAGCGTTACACATGACGCAAAGACACAGGTCAAGCTAAGCTAGACCGCCACCCTGCAGTCCAACAGAGCAAAAGACCAAGAGATAGACATGTACGGGAAAGAGACCTCTAACCAACTCACAAGCTGTCCACTGAAGTCCATTGCTTACACCTCTGGCTAAAACAAACAGTTCCAGCTATGTCAGTTCCAGCAGGAGATATTATGGATTGTAAGAGGTTGTATTTGCTGCCTGAAAACGTTCAAATTCTTAAAACCGATTTTGCCTTTGTTCAAGGCCAAAGATTTAGATGAGCTGAGTTCCTGTAGAAACATTTAAAATGGGTTTTGTGGTCCAGTCAGAGATAAAGCACATTGTTAAGTAAGGAGGATTTAAGTTTTAAATCTAGGGTCTGCAGAATAAAGAAAACATGCATAGAAAAAAAAGAAATGGTTTGAAAACCAGGAATAAATAAGAACTGAAATCTTAGTTTTCGGACTTTGTTGAATATATCGTGAGTGTATAAAACGATGAGCCCTGAATTGTCTCATGCAACTATCTCTAACACTTAATGTCTGTCCAGTGCAGCCGGTGCAGCATTTCCAATCTGTTTAAAGCTATTTGCTTCTTCATCTTGTCCTTTCTTTTAAGTCTCTCAGCCTCCATAACTGTCTCTCTACAGCTCAGTCACTTGTTCTCCTATTACCTGCTTCTTTCCCAAATTTACCGGCAGTTCTAATGTTCCCTTATTCTGTCAAACCTAATCTTTCATAAGTGTAAAACACAGCTGTACTTCACAGAAGTATGTTGAAAAATTGGGAGTGCGTCGAACAAGGCAGACAGGTGGTTCTTGAATGTCTAGGTCAAGATGGCATATTACCTTCTGTGCAACTTCTTGTTTACTTTTCTCTCCTTGTTCCCCACAGGGACCAAAAGCAGTGGCAGGAAAAAGTGCATCGGTGATACAAAGTGCTTCCCCAACAACAAATTTCCCTCCGAACACAAACATTTCAAGAAGAGTTGAGAAGGGTAGAGGACACTTAGAGAAGCTATGGCAACTGAAAGCCTGATCGAGCTCAGAGACTGGCTGTTCCTGCTTCTCCTCTCACTAACACTCTTGGTAGAAGTGCTGGAGTTTGCTGCAGCAACAGCCGCCATCACCGAGGCGGCACTCGGGGAGGCGGAGCTTCAAGGGGACGTACCGTGTCCATCAGCATGTAGGTGTGACGACGGTTTTATTTACTGCAATGACCGCGGACTGAGCATCATTCCACCTTTACCCTTAACAGCAGCCGTTCTCTATTTACAGAATAATCGCATTGATAACGCTGGCCTACCTGTCTCCTTAGAGCAGCGAATGACTGTTCAAGTGGTTTATCTCTATGACAATGAACTGGATGATTTTCCCACACATTTGCCTCCATCATTACGTGAACTCCACCTTCAGGACAACAATATACGAACTTTACCACGTGCTGCTTTGGCACGCTTACCTCTGCTGGAGAAACTTCACATGGATGACAATTCAATTTCAACCGTAAGCATCGAGGACAAAGCATTTGCAAATAATCCACGGCTACGGCTTCTCTTCTTATCACGCAACCACCTTTCAAGTATACCATCAGGGTTGCCGTCATCACTTGAAGAGCTTCGACTGGATGACAATCGCATTTCTACAATTCCAACACATGCATTCAGGGGACTCACTTCACTTAGACGCCTCTTCCTTGACGGGAACCTTTTAGCAAATCAACGCATTGCTGACGACACATTTTCACGGCTGTCTAATTTGACAGAGCTCTCTCTGGTACGAAACTCCCTTCAGTCACCACCTTTAAACCTTCCCAGCACACATCTTCTTCGACTATACCTGCAGGATAATGCCATGGCTCACATGCCAAGAGGTTCCTTAGATGGTATGCGTAGGCTACAGAAGCTTGACCTGTCAGGTAACAACCTTACAACCCTCCCCAGAGGTCTGTTCAGGGACTTAGACAGCATTTCACAGCTGCTTCTCCGTGGGAATCCTTGGTATTGTGGCTGTAACCTCCGCTGGCTCCATGACTGGTTGCATGTTCGAGGTTCATCAGTCACGGTGAGGGGACTGACATGTCATGGACCAGAAAAAGTCAGGGGAAAATCACTTAGGGACCTCACAAGTCAAATGGAGCAGTGTGAGGTAGCAGTGGATGGACTAGGTGGAGTTGGAGGTTATGGGGGAGGTGACGGAGCCAAAAAGGATAAAGGAGATTTTCCAACCGACACCCCAACTACAACGACTGTTGCACTGCCCCAGGGTTCTCTCTTTACACTCAGGTCCAGACGGCCTGTACACAGGTACCCTGATTTGGGACAGGACAGTCCTTTAGGGGGTGAAGGTGGGGTTGCTGGCAAAACATTAGTCATCAGTGTAAAGCCCTTAACTCCAGAGACAGTACATATTACATGGCAGGCTTCTCAGCCTGCCTCAGCTTTCAGGCTCTCCTGGTTAAGACTAGGCAACAACCCAGCTATGGGGTCCATCACAGAGACACTAGTCCCAGGGGACCGCAGAGAGTATTTACTCACTCAACTACAACCCCAGTCAAGTTACATTATCTGCTTGGTGCCTCTCGTTGTCAACAAGGGAAGATGGACATCAATTACAGCGACAGGGGGGTTTAATATGAACACTGACTCAGAGCATGAGCATCCTGCTTGTGCCAGAACAGAGACAGCAGATCCTCAGGTTCAGCCCGGAGCTGACCAGGGTCAGGACATAGAGAGTACAGATGAACTAGCTGCCTTACCACTTGCAGGGATTATAGGAGGGGTGACTGCATGTGTTTCCCTGTTCTTAATTTTTGGGATCTTCTGCTGGTACGGACATCGGGCAGGATATCTTACAGCTGAGGATCATACGGTCTATGGACGTGATGTTGGGTCCCGTAGTGGTGCCAAGCATTATGATGACTATGTAGAATCAGGTACCATTAAAGACACCTCAATCTTAGAGATTGGAACTCCTGGTTTCCAGATGACGCCACTGGCAGCGCATCAACCCTTGCAGCCAAAGGCAAAAGTTGAGGACATGACATACATTCATACTATTTTTCCCTCAAATAATACAACCCTTTATAGAAGCACCCTCAACCACTCAGCAAATCCAGGCTACGGGACCAATCGTGGGTACAGAGAAGGAGGAATACCAGATATAGATTATGCCTATACGTGATAGCATCTATACTATCCCCTATCTTTTCTGGTCACTATGTTTAATACAGAATAGCTGAGTAGGGGTGTGTTCATTGTCCTAGGTTCCAAAGTAGGGGTGTGCTGATTCTGAAGTAGCCTATAAATCATTCATATCTGTCATTATTCATAATAGCTGAAAGGTATAGTAAATTATTTCTTTAATACATTCTCTGGTTAAAGAACAAATTACATCACCAATGTGCAGGAAACAGACAAATTTTTTTTCAGCATAACAGAAATGTTGATGACTCAATCAAAATTCCTTATTATGCATATATTTAAAAAAATGAAACATCCCATTCCACAAAGAAGACAACGCATCACTGACCACTTGAAGCTGAGTGTAAAACCAATGCACTGTGTGAAGGGCTTTTATTATCTTTATTGATTTATTCAGGTCATACTTTTTGTGTCTTGGAACCACATAATTTCTGACAAGACTATGAAGTGACCTCATTTTCACCCACATTAAGCAAAATTTCAATTGGCACACCCCTAATCCAATGTACCCTTTGTGCCTCCTCCAGTCTATTTCCAGTCTATCTGTTACTCAATACAATTTGGGACGAAGATCCTCTGGAACACATTTGTAACAAATAAGTGCCAGAGATACCACTCTTGGTATTGACATAATCCAACATGTCAAAGTTTGGTGAACTTTTCTTTCCTTTTTAATAACAATGATTACTCATTTATTTCCTTTAGACCATGTTAAGGAGACACATATGGTTAGCATGAAGAGAAGGTGTATGCTAAGGGACCAGGTGTGTATAGTAGCTTTACTACCTGTACTGTATATATGTGCTGTTGGAAAAAAAAGGATGCCTTTCAATCTTTCAATTTTTGGGGATACCTACTGTCAACAACAAAAACAAAAAAAAGAGAAGAAAAAAAAAGAAAAGATGGCTTTTCTGTTTGTGATTCATATTCTAGGTTCTTATTTTCCCCCCATTGTCTCTGACTCTCTTCCCTTTATTCTCTCCTGTGTTTTTTTTCTTGCACGCTGTGCAGCTACTTTGTTCCGAGCCCAGAGAGCAGACAGGGCCGATAACAGTTTTGACAATGAAGGAACTCAAATTGCTACTGGGTTCTTTTCTTACTGGGTCTTTTCTAACAAGAGAGAAAAATAAAGGGGGGAAGGGTGTCGGGAAACACAGTGTGCTATGGAGGAGGGGGCAGGGGTTCACGTCCACAAAGAAATCCCTCATTAAAAAAAACAGGTATTTGGTGAATGGACATTGTGTTTCATAAAACATAGTGGATTCAACAACTCATAAAAGGGTTTTCCAGTAAAGATGGACATTCTCTGTTAAATTTAGTAATTTCACTTTCTCTGTGAAATATTCTAAAATTAAATGACGTTTCTTCCAAACAGCAAAAACAGAGCTTAAAAAGCCACACTCTTAGAGACAATGAAGTACAAGAGACATTTCTTAATTGATGATTCAACCCAAACTGACAGGCTGACACAAATAAAGCGGTCAATTTGGTACTAACCTAATGCAATCTAATGGGAAGGGGCTGTCAATAAAGAATCCGTCTCTGGAGAATAACATGAGCACTGAATTCAATAAAGGGCATAAAATTGGCCAGCGAACATTTCCATGTGTCTAACTCTGTCACTATCATCTCTACATAGCAGAAACACCAGTATATCAGTCTACGCCCTTAAGGCTCTGGAAACACAGAAATCAGGAACTTGTACATAACCGCGGGAAATAGAGGTGCTACTGATGTATGATGGTTTGTAATCATAAAGGCTACATAAAATGTCCCTATGAACTTATGTGAAAAAAATACAGCACTTTGGAGTGTGGAACAGAAGTGTCAGTCTTTCACATGGTTGTGGGCAATCTTCTATCCAAAAGAAACTGGGAGCACATCTTGTGAGGCTAGGATGTCTGAAGGTGGTACGGGAACGCTGGCCTGCATCTGCCAGAGATGCGTCACAGGGTATAAGCCAATCAGCTGCAAGGAGAAATGAATAACGCTCTCGGATTGGCTACTTTCAAACCTCCCTCCTCTATGTACTGGGGTATTTCACCATCCCAAGATGCGTTTACATATACGGTTGCTTTGTGTTTTCTCGACAATACAAAAAAATGTACAGTTATATTTTATACGAATTTACGCTAATATTTATGTTACAAAATTAGTTCATTATATTTATCTAAATAATTTGGCACTAAAATGCATGACAAATTATATATTGCCTTGGAAAAAAAAATGCAGTGGATCTTTGCAGTTGTTTCCACAAAATCTAGGAACGTCTGAAGCCACAAACTCTGAACCATGACTTTGCGGGGGTACACTATATGTATATATATATATACACAGTACTGTGCAAAAGTCTTAAGCACCTGGGAAAACTACACTAAAAACCTGTTTACTACTGGACAGAAGTGTTAAGTTAGTGTTAAAACATAAATATTACAATAAATACAAAAAAGATTATTACAGTAAAGAATGGTTTTATGTGTGGCAAAGTGTTCTCCTAACCATTTCCAGACCTCTTTCCTCATGGAAGTCCAATATTCATTTTAG
>JBBPCY010000032.1:8419266-8431148 GCA_037974405.1 Brachyalestes nurse | reverse complement strand
CTCAAATTAAACCTAATGTCTTTAGAAAAGGCATTTCTCAGAAGCTAAATGACATGCCACATTTAGTAATGAAGGAGAGGGAGCTTCCTAAACTTATTTATATAACTCAAATTATGTTTAAGTATGAAACGAGTATTGTGTATCAAATAGAACATTTAACAATTTAGAAATAATTTAGCTTGTATGATGTTGCAAAATATGATTTTGTCATGTTTGGAGAAAGAAAAGTTGCATGTATGATTCTAGCATCACCACACCAAGTGAAGTACGAAGGTGGGAGCATCATGATATAGGGCTTCTTCTTACTGGGGCATTATATGTCTATGAAATAAACATCAGTGGAACAACCTCCCCAAGAAATGTCAAATATAAGGTCATACATTTTTGTTCATATTTCGAAGTACAGAGTCAAAAGACATTATGAGTGAATATTTTAAGTGGATATATGCCATGGAAGTGTATTAAGTAACGATGACAAAAGGTGTTTAAAAAAAAAGAGCTCTTTAACAACATATGGTTCGGTGCGGATGTTTTTTCTCACTGCTAACAGCACAGGGAACATCCTGCCAGCCTCATCTCATCCCATAGTCTCTCTTGAGCAGTCTCAGGAACAGATGGATGAGAAAATCTCTTCACCCTGCCTCTCAGGCAGCATTTAGAGAGCTTCTAAGGGTCCTCAAAAGTGTGCCAGAACACCTCTGCAAGCCCACCTCACACACACACACACACACACACACACACACACACACACACACAAAGGTCGACTTCATCAAGCAGCGGGTCTCATGAGAGGTTAAGGGTGGCTGGATTGGAGTGCCGAGGCTGTCAGGCTGTAGGTGAGTGCAGCAAGTCGGAAAAAAGGAGAAAATGATGGCTCTTAAACCGCTGCCTGTTTGTAGAACACATTATAAACCTGCCCTGCCGCTTGTGACCTTTTTATATTGAGCTTGGAAAACAGCGCTGCCTTTGCATGACGACGTATGAAGGGTGTAAACATCTGCAGCCTCCAGCTGAGTGCGAGAGAACTACTGTGAATTAAAGCCTAAATCAGCCAAGAATGAAAATTTCACCCTTTTTGAAAGTAACAGAACTGATTTAGGAGGCAAAGTTCGTTAAAAGGCCCATATCCTACATTTTTCATGCATTTTCTTCCCATCTTTATGACATTTGTGCAGCATTATGCACCAAAACATTCCACTTGATGTTTTTCTAACCTTTCTTTGTCCCTTAGAACTAAACAGGCAGTTTTTGCTGCTGTGCCTTTAAGATGAATACAAAATGGCATTTTAAAGCACATTGCCCTTACAAAACACAAAACACAGTGCTGTTGGTTGGGGTAATGTCAAGGAAAAAGTAGCATTCATGAAGTAAGTGTCGCAGGTATAAGCTTAAGAACACCTTACCCACAGTGAAGTATGAAGGTGGGAGCATCTTGTGGTTAGGGCATTCGCCGTGCAATCAGTAAGTTGTGGGTTTGATTACCAAGACTTACCAAGCACCTCTGAGGTTCCCTTGAGTAAGGTACCGTCCCCATACACTGCTCCCCGAGCGGCATGTTCCTGGCTGCGTGCTGCTTCACAATGTGTGCTGTGGTATGTTCATGTCTGATAGAGTGGCTGCTTCTATCAAAAAAGCAGCCTGAAGCATTTTTAAGCATCTTTCAAAAACACTACACCAGTGAGAGTCCTTGGGCAAGACTCTATACATTCAGTAGTAATTTTATAATAATAAACATAAAACATCATACAGTGGCTATATATGGACTTCTTTCTCAACCTGTACTAGCTCATGCCCTTATATCAAACCCCCTTAACCTTCAGCTGCAGCCCAGAGAGAGAGAGATAGAGAGAGAGGTAGAGAGAGAGAGAGGGGGAGAGAGAGAGAGATAGTAGGTGTGTGTGAGAAAGTAAGGGGGATTATGGAGGTGCAAAGCAGTTTAATTAAAGTTGTTCTTATCTTAGAAAGGCGCATGCCTGGGTAGAGCAGGTGTGTACATGCTGCCTGGCCTGAGCAACTCTGAGCAGGGAGTCGGCCAGCTGGCCGGTTAGAGACGGTTCAGCAAAAAAATCAAACAAACAAACAAACACAAACTCAAAAATAGTCGATAAACCAAAACGAGTTTTGGTGTCTTACATTTGCTTCTTTCCTTTTTTGCCCTACAGCTACGAGTAACCACTAATAGACTCACTTATATGGTTCCTGAAACTGAAGGACACACTGTTGTCAACAAACATGCACTAAGAACAATGAAAGCATACATTCTGTCAATGTTTTGGTGTATGTTTATAGATAACAGTGATTGTGTCAGAAACCACAGGAGTCTATTAAAAACTATATTAAAGCACCTCCACATGTTTCATGGCAAGTGTGTAGTTAGTGCAGTTCATAGATATTAGAGCTGCATAATATGGATAAAATATCAGTATTTTACTGCTACATATTGCAATTGCAATACAATTTAAGATGTTAAAGAATTAAAAGATGAAAAGATGTTTTCTAGAATTAAAGAGACTTGATATCTATATTGTTTCAAATTGTTCATTTACTCCCCCATTCACTTGTATATGAAGTTTTTTGTGATGTCACAAACATTTTTTAATTTATATCCTTATTATGGCTACAGCAGTATAGCCTCGTCCATTCATGCGCCATCTCCTTTAATGGTTAGAAATTAGACTTTTATTGGATTACTTGAAGTCCTCGATTCATCAGAACACCCAGTAACTCACCTGGAGCTGTGACTGGCCGCCCTATCAGAAACACCGTGATTAGTTAGAGGCTTATTTGCACATTTGCACTTTTGTGACTTTAGTATTGCAGGGACCACTATCATGATAATGGTTTACAGACAATATATTGTGCAGCCCTAATAAGTACAGTAACAGTACTTTTAAGCCCCGCTAGCCTTGTAGCTCCAGTGCTAAATGTAAGGAAGCAAACCTCAGGCAAAGATTGTGTCCTACCTGATTGAAAGTAAGGGTAAGAGGCGAAAGTGTTTAAATTGGATTTTTTTTTGCTGAATTTTTCCTTCATATAAAGACATCACCTTTATACAGTACTCTGACTGTCAGCTGTCTGTTGTAAAGTGCTGATGGCAAATTATTTTTCCCGCAATTGTCAGCACTTTTGCATTAGAAAAAGTAGATAAAGGGTATGTACAGGACTGCAGTAGGGCTGAAAACTTCAGCCTTTTCGACAATAGACCCAGTTTTAGAAAAGGCAAACACTATGGAGGGATAATGGAGCAAAGCAATCTTTTCACCTTTCCCATCAGCTTATGCAATCAATACCGTCAATTAGGCACGGGTCAGTGTTGCAAATAGAGCGCAAAGTGTCTTAATGAGAAGGAGGCGCACGAGGCGTGTTGGAAAGGCAGTTAGCCCATCACAAGGTCACTCGAGGTCGCTTTGGCGGATGTAGATAGAGCGCAGGCTAAATTACACTGTCAGTGAGGTCAGTTTTCCATTGAAAATCCATTTTCGCCCATAATAAGGGTTAATCTCTGAAACCCATATTATTATGCTCCAAGGTGACATATAACAACTGTCCTCTTTGAGTACATCTAGTTCTCTGTTTATATACAACACTATATTTTTTGCATACATATGTATAACGTGGTGTAACAAATTGTGGACATACAGTGCTGTGCAAAAGAAAAGTCTTGAGCCACTCCTCATTTTTCATATTTTGCTTCCACAGAGCAGTCTTCATGTAGACTTCCTGAAGGACTTTTGTTTCAGAGGAACCTGATCAGTTTCAGAGGAATGTTTTTTGTTTGTTAAGACAAAACAAAGCACATCTGATTTTAGGCCAGAACCAGTGAAGAAACAGGTGCAGATGATTCCAGAAACTCCTGTAACTACACAAAACTTCAAGAGACTCACAAGCTGGTGTGGGTTTCCTCCCTTTCAGTGATTCACACAAAAAAATATGAGTGCTAATAGTGCCTCCTTGTGGAGAAGATTCTGACTGCTGAACACGTCTTTATAATGACCTGCATTTAAATCTATGTGTATATAATACATATTACATATATATATATATATATATATATATATATGTGTGTGTGTGTGTGTGTGTGTGTGTGTGTGTGTGTGTGTGTGTGTGTGTGTGTGTGTGTGTGTGTGTGTGTGTGTATAATTTTTACAAGAACTTAAAATATGTGAATTGGGTTAACACAACCTTCCTTCTAAACTTTCGGTATAGAAGTTCATTTTCATGTCATATTAAATGCTAATTCATAAAGACTTCACAGATCGTGGTACATCAAGGAACATCCTCTTGATGAAAAAAAAAATGTATGGCACGTGTCAATGAGTCAAGTGAATAAGGCAAAGCAAAAGTGAATGGATTGCTTGTTTAAGAGCAGACATGTCTTCAATCTGAAGAGTGTGGTAATGCCTGTGTAAGCAACACACGAATCAATATAACAGAGGGTTGTGTGTGTAAGTGTCCGTCTGAGACCGAGAAGGGTTTTAAAAATAAGCGAGTGAGCAAGTTGAGCACTAATTTCCATGACTTATTTTTCTACCTCTTCACCAACTGTTATTTCTGAACTTAAGACAACTATGGATAATTGGGCAAAATCTCTCTCGGCTATTTATAATTCACACCAGTGTCAAATAATTGAGGCTTATTAAGCATAAGAGTGTGTTAAAGAGCTAAAGGTGGGAGCAGACTAAAAGACACATATGGTGTAATGCATCGGGGGAATGTGCAAATGTCTGAGATGACTGTTTGTGCACACGCATGCACGTGTAAAAGAGCGAGGTTAATCTGGGCTAATTGGTGTGAGCACCGTGTTGAAGGATCAGCTTTCTGATGCATTCAAAATGAACGTCAACCCTGGAGCTAGGGTGCATATCTGGATGTAGGTTATTTCTGTAGGCAATAGGCCTCCTGAAGGGACAAATTTACTGAACCAAGGGATTTGTGCACTTACACAATGAGGCCCAATTTTTTTGACAAGTCCCAAAAGAGTAGACTGAGAAATTTCACACAAATTCGCACTGAACTAAGCGAGACATCAACTGGGAACATTCAAACAGCATTCTGACAACCACATATCAGACCTGTAGGAGAACGTCTCGGAGGACGTCCCTGATGAACAGCATGCCTCCTCATCCTGCATTTACCACATTGGGGCAATTAAGCTAATTAGACAGAGAGAAGACCAACATTCGAGCTTCCTTCATTTGAGCTAAAGTGGCGATTGATTGGGAGAGAATGGAAGGGGTGGGAGGCTTTTAACAAGGCCCGAAATAATTGCTATGCATGCCTTTCTGCAGACTCGTTCGGTTTGTTTTAGAACCACCATATCGTTCATTAAAGGTTCAGCATCTGAGAGTTGACTCCTCAATGTCATACATCAAACAGAATTTCAGTTGAAGCCGTCTTCTTCCCCAGATGTTGCAGAGGACTCGCATACATCTGAATGCCATATTTGCTCATTCACTGACTATTTCATGCTCATCTTTTCAAAGGTACACTTCTTTTGCTCTGTTTTCCAACAAAACAGGCTAATCTTTCTGCTCTGAAATGCAATTTCTAAGGCACTAAGAAGCATTTCACCAAATGTAAAAAACCTAATAATTAAAAAAAAAAACCATTGCACTCGAGTGAAAATTTGTAAGCGTCGCTGATTGCAATGAATTTGTTAGGCGTGTGACAACTGTTTCTCTCCATCAAGCCTGGCTTCCAATTAGCGACAATGTGGCATACGCTGAGAGATGTGAGATTTCTCTGTGTGAACTCATTTTAAATTTGCTTATGCTAGTGAGAGAGTGCTCTGAACTGGGAGCTCAGAATGCTGAGCCTCATTTGCAAAAGATAACAGATGTAATGGTTTACACTCTTTGACAAACAAGACACATTTTCAGACCTATTTAGACATGTCTACACTTTTTTTTGCCATATACACAGATATTCTCCGTGCTGAGGACCTGCAAATATGACTCGTTGCGGGTTAGAGGAACATGTCTTCATGTAAATCACACATGTCTGTGAGGCTGTGGGGGACAAAAGCAGCACAATGTGCTTCTCATTCTCATTCACTCTATCTTTTATCCCTATAAAGCTTGAACTGCAGGGCCATTTCTCATACTTTGCACATAGGGCTTGGCAGGACAGCTCACAGCTTTTTAGATAATACCACCGCCAGTCAGGAAGAGAAATAAAAAATAATAATAAAAAAACCCAACATATCTTTTTAGTATTAAGGCCCTCTTATCTCCTGTTTCAATGGAATAAAAGGAGGAGGGGGGAAATCTGGTGCTGGTTTCCATTCCGATCTACAGTATAACAGTGTATCGGATGGCGTCACTCTTATCTGGCATCATTCCTCTGCCTTTCTGGGAATCCGGGTCTGGAACATCCTTTATCTGTGGCCCGGAATACTCATCCTCCTCCATCAGAGAAAGCCAATAAAGAGAGAGACAGGGAAACCTCAAATTCATGACAAATTCAATCTCCTTCACATAGCAAAGACGACCTGACGATTAGAAATAGCCTAAAAGCCTTTCTCTAAAGAAACTGGTTCTGTCAGAGTTGTTTAGCTGACGTTATGAGGCTGCTGAAGGAAACGTTTGAGGGGAAATGCAATTTAAAACCTCCTGACGCTCCTCGCTTTGAGTTTATTGAGGGAGAGCATTGTAAGCATGATGCAGTTTCCTTATACTATTCACAATAAGGGTGTTAAAAATGGTTATTTCACAAAATATCTGCTAAAATATATGACTTAAAATGTGACAAAGTGCATTGTTGACATATGCACTGGGGAGAATGGATATTCTATTATTTATAATACTCCTTTTGTTTTTTTAAACACTAACGTTCTCAAACATTTTTCAAATTTAGCTCTGAATACCATGTGATTGTCAAATTGTTGATATAGTATCATGAGTTGATTCAAGTTTTTAAGAGTGTATTGAACCATTAGAACACATATATGCAGTTTTAAACTTCATAAAAGTACTTCCCATGCATCTCATGTACAAAAATTATTCCAACCACTGAAAGGTCCTCAAGTGATCCAAGAACCCTTTTAGCACCTTCACTTTTAAGAGTGTAGGTCAAAGCCCTTTCTAAGGGCACCATGGGAATCTCACCTACTCCAGTTGAGACTTTAAATTTACTAACTTCTGCTGAGCAAATGAAAGGGAAATTAGATCACGTAAATAACTGTAACAGAAGGTCAAATGCTTTAAGTTTTGAGCGAAATTATTGAATTGAACTGCTTGTTGTCTGTAGCTCGCGGCTTGACAAGTGGATATTCATGATGCAACACATCTTAATAAACCAACCTGCAACAGTATATCCTCCTTCATTTACTAGATGGATGGATGGATCAATGGATAGATGGATGGATGGATTAAGTAGTGTAAAAAGGATGTTTACCCCTCCCCGGGCCCCTCCTCCTGGACGGATAGTTCCTAAGTGCCTGTGGATTTTATGTTGGGTGTATTTTATTGGGGAGAGGACGAAGCCAAGAGCTGTAAAATGTTGTGAGAAGGAGGAGAGAGAGGACAGGGGGTGGAGGCAATGTTATTGTAAATCCAATCTTTATTGAGAACGACACACAAACAGTCCTCCCCTCTCCCTCCTACCCCTCCATCTCCTGCTCACTCGCCCTCCCTCTCCCTCTTTCTATTGATCGACCTGCTCTCAGCAAAGTTTCAGGCAAGAAGGATGTTGGTACATGTGGGGAGTGTGAGGGTCCAGACTCAAATGCACTGCCTCTACGGTCCATTTACAGTCGGAAGTTTGTTCATTTGCTCAGCTCTAAAAGTGGTAATGAAGATGCTAATCTGAAATAGATTTAAGAAAACACAAAAGAGCACTTGGCCTTAGTGCAATTACTAAATTCATTTGAAGTCACGAATCACTACTGAAACCGATCCCAAAGAGGAATATCCAAAGGTGACGATGTGTAAAAAAATTCAATTAATGTAAGTTAATAAGTTACAGTTTCTGCACGGCTGTTTTTAGCCTCCAGCCTTTCGGGGAGCTTTACGAAAACTGTCATTCCTTATAACAGCATTCGGCACTCTTTACCAGTTAAGTAAATTGAACCTTTCAGACAGCCTTCTATTTACTTGTCTTGTTCCTGGCTGTTTACAACAATACATGAGGAACCACTCACGTAACACAACTGATCAAGAGTCCAAGCAGATGAACGGACATGTAAAGCAGCAAAGGGGCACACTGGTCAATATATATTTCACAAAACCAGCACTGATTATTATAATATGGACAAATGCTTTTCTCAGTACTATTTTGGCCCCGGGCAACTACATGTACCTGCATAAAATCAAGCCTAATGCACATCAGGATCAAAAAGTATGTGGGCTTTAAATTAGTAAGCATCTCAGAAGCTCAGAAGCACATTTTATTCAAAAGGAAAAAAATATCAGCCAGATGTGATATTAATACTAGTACTTACATGAACCTATAAAAGTACACTTCGAGCTAAACACAGATCACTGCACTTGATGTCCTGAAGTACTTAAAAAAAAAAAATAAGCAGGTTATTATATTCATTTAATGACATCATGACAATTACATGCACACTCATTTGTTTGAACTTCCATTACACTCAACCACACTGTTTGTGGTGATTTTCCAATCTTGTCTAGATCTGTATACAGAAAACTCACCCTTAACACACAGAAGGGAACATAAAATCCTCTACCATTCATCAAAAATACTTCTAAAATTAAAAGACAAAATCATCTGCAAAATGTAGCACAACATTCAAATTAGTCTTACATCCAGGACTCAAAATATCAGCAGCCTGTGTAACATGGCATGTACATTATATGTCCAAAATTTCACCCTGTAATTGAAGTATTCAACAACTTCAGCTTTCTGACACATCAGCAGCTGTACGCACACACACCATAGAAAAGCAGAGCCAATAGAACATTACTCTCTGGATCAGCCGCACACAAGCCTAAGGTCACCATGACTGATGCCAAACCCAATGAAAAAATGTGTTTTTACTATATCCTACATCAAAATCCTATATCCTAAATCAAAATCAACATCAATAAAATCATTTTTATTGCCCATTTGCAACCAATGTTATGTAATTAAATAATCTGTCTGCTACTGTGTCTTTAAGACCAATACAATAAACCCCCAACATTTGCGGGGTTTACATTCCAAGAGCACCCGCGAATTGTGCAAAAACCGTGAACTTGTGGTGTGGTAAAAAAAAACAAAAAAATGCCTAAAAATGGCCATTTTTATAGTGTGAACCCTAAATATGCCCCCAAATATGCTCCCAAAACACTTTCACTTCTTTTTAACCTCAGCTTAATACATTAACCTTAAAAGATGTAAAGGTAAACCCATATATGTACTGTACAGTTCACACCGAACTGCTATTTCCCGCTGTGCTAGAATGTAAATACCGATGTCACCCTTATATAGACTGTACTGTAATTCATGCAAGCAATTAACTTTACAGTAAGAATAATACAGGGCTTTAAGAACAAAACAAAAAACACCCAGCCAAACACTCAAGAGCTCAACGTGGGAAACCGTTCTGATGCGGGAATACTGGACTGCATCTGCCAGAGATGCATCCCAGGGCAGTAGCCAATCAGCAACAAGTAGAAATAAATAACGCTTTCAGACTGGCTACTTTCAAATCTCCCGCCTCTTTTGCGTTTATATTTATTTTACAAAATTAGTAAATTATATTTGTCTTAATAATTTGGCACGAAAATGCGTAAAAAATTATATATTGGCATGAAAAAAGCAAAAAAAAAAAAAAAAGGGCGAAGGATACTTGCAGTTTCCACGAATTTGTGGGGGTTTCTGCAAACAATTATTAGTTCGGTTCTAAGAAAAAACAAATCTGCAAATGACTAAAGCCGCAAACTCAGAGTCGCGAATTAGTGGGGGTTAACTGTATATGTAAAAAAAACCCTGTTCAAACTAGCAGCCCTGCATTGTGCCTAATTCAAAGAGTAGACTTAACTGAAACATTGTTTTGAACTTCACTGAGAATAGATGGAGTTAAGCTACTATAGGCTGAAGAGTACTGGTTTTCATGATGTAACAAAAACAGTAAATGCTAAACTGGCTTGTATTCTATTTTTGTAATGTTTTGAAATATTAACAGTGTTTATATCTGGTACAGTAAATTTTTTATAACAAAGAAAAGTTCATTCAAATTAGCAGAACAGAATGTCTTATATTCTGTTAACTTCTTGTATGGGGTTCAACAAACTCAATGTCAAACCCAATTCCTAACTTTTTTATGATTATTTTTATTTTACTGGGCTGGGGAGCAATAGAACTGCCGTCTCTGAGGTGATGGAGCTTTACGCAGTGTTTTTTTGGGAGGAGCTGGAGAGCTAGATGTGTGATCTAGATGTAATCATCTAACATCAATACCTGGCCTCAATAACGTGCTCGTGACTGCAATCAAATGCTCCAACATCTATTAAAAAGCCTTCTCAGAAGAGTAGAGGCTGTTACTGCACCAAAAGCAGACAAATTGCCTCTTAATGCTCTTGATTTTTAGAATAAACACAGGTAGAGCAGATGTCTACATGTAGTGCACCCATCTGAATGTTACTGATAAACACTAAAACAAGTCTCTCACTAAAACATGAAATAAACATAATGAAGGAAGATACCCCATCTGACTAATCCTAAGGCGCCATTTCCACATCTTTCGCAGAGGTTGCACAAATTAATAGCATATTTTAGTTTTAATGAGTTTTCTCTATTTAGCGAAAAGGCATAAATTAACGTATTCAGTTAAGCAACATGCCAGCTGCAAAATTATCAACCACTTCTAGGCAAGCTCTCATTCAGTCTTCAGGAGAATGTTCAAGTAGCCTGAAAATTACAGGTGTTGCTGCAGAACTGTCTCTGAAGTAATGAAACACATCAATCACCTTTAATCATAATTTAATAATCACATTGTCTCTCAAAACAGCCTAATTGCAATTATCATTGTTGTCATAATTGTGCACTCCTAAGTAGTACCTTTGAGGCTTCAGAGTCATTGGATTTCACAGTGATTCTGAGCCTTGATCTCCTTCCACTTGCTTCTCCTTCCCCTTCCTGCCTCCAAGGCCGCCTCAGTTCTCAGTGTAAAGGTGACGTACATTACTGTATGACAACAAAAGGAAGAGCTTGGCGTGTGGGCATGGACATGCTTATGCATGTAAAGAGGAGGACAACGGAACTTTTATGCAACTGCTGAAGCAGTGCTTGACCCCATGGCTTTATTAAACTTACAAAGACCCATCATGGTGAGAAGGACTGGCACAATTTAACGTGTGTGTGTGTGTTAATACAGAAGTAAGTGCAAGCAAGCACTTGTGCAGCCTCACTCCTCTCCTGCCCATCGGATCAGTGCACACTTAGCAGTCCTGAGAAGTCCATTCCAGCATCCAAATTAATTACCTCTAGACAGTCTGTTAATCCTCACGCTTTTACACCAAGCCCCTGCGGCCAGTCGATCAATGCAGCCACAGGGAGGGATGAATCAGTGTGCTGTCACACAAACCCCTTCCCTTCTCTTACCTTCCCTCCCTCCCTCTCTGTTTCCTTTACACCCTTTAATTCCTTCACATATTCTATCAAAAACCTATCCTTGCACCGCCCACAAATGTGTTGCTTCATAGAAACTTTGGACAAGCTTTACAGGATGCTGGGAAAAATTCCAGTCTATGTAATGTTTAGTATGGTTCTACAGGACAGACTTCCAGTGACTTTGTTTTACTTACTATATATATTTATATATATATATATATATATATATATGTAATGGGGTGTAATGTACAGAAAGGTCACGGTTCGGTTCACACTATAGTTCTGACGGTTCGGTACGGTTCACGATACTGCAAAGTTAAGTAACA